>CATIWC010002626.1:0-204435 GCA_948472305.1 Vicia faba | reverse complement strand
TTGATATTTTACTTCTGTTTTTTTCTTTAAATATATATTTTAATGTATTTTTCATAGATTTATAAAACTGTTTTTTAAATAAATATTTACAAAAAATCGTATTAAAAAATATACTATTTTTAAACTATATATTTAAGTTGTTTTTTAACTATTACTTTTAAACTGTTTTATAATACTATTTTTTAAAAATTATAATACTTCGCAATATTTATGTTATTTATTTTGTTTTTTTAAATAAATTATAAAAAAATTCATATTAGTTTTTAATTATATTTAAACAGTTATATCACAATAACTAATTATTCTCTTTTTTTGTAAATAAATAATATTTTACAAAAATATTTCACAACAATTATATCACAATAATTCATTTTAATAAATAAACAAAACATAATTTTTTATACCTTGAACATGTACACTTTAAATTTGAATTCCTTATAGTAGCTTTATATGATAACAATAAAACTTGAAATTAAAAATCGAAAATTAAAATTATTAATAAATATGTTATATAAATAAAACAATATAAATTAGATATAAAATCATATAAAAAATTACCTTAAATATATGAAGATGAAGGATTTGAAGATGATGAAATAATGAAGAGAAGAATGCTTATGTATAATATTGATGTTTAATGAGAGAGATAGAGGAAACTATGGAAAAAACAGAAGGAGAGAAGGAGATATATAAAGAAAATGGCGAGGGAGTACCCATCACAAATCCAATGGTTACAAATCGCCATGGAGTGTCCTTCGCAAAATATAACTTATATTCTCAAAACAGTCTACACGCATGTATATGATGGGGCTGAATTGACTATACAGTAGTGTCATTTGTGAGGAGATGCTCCACGAAAATGTAATGTTCTGATTTGGCTAGAGGTTGCTCCTCGCAAATTACAAAACAATTTTTGACAGCCTGGCCACTAGTGGTAATTTGCGAGGGGTTACCCGAAGCAATTGCTACTATATATGTAATTTTGTGATATTTTATCCCTTGCTAAATGTAAAACGGGTAAAAATTTTAAAATTAAAAATTTTACCTTCATAGATTGTGACGGATATCTTAATGCCATTAATTTATTTACTTATTTTATTTTTTGTTTGTGAGGGGTATATCCCTAAACAATGTTTGATTTTAGTGATGAAAATGAAATAGATATGTATCTCATTCGTTATCTACTTTTATATTGTTAATTTGTATTTTTATTTATTTGGTAACTTTATTGATAAGTTAACTGACACATTTATTTCTTATGTTAAAAAGGAAATATGGTTGATTCACCAGACTCTCTTCCACAAAGAAAAAGACAAGAGGTGCCACGACCATGCCACGATTCATTGGCACTATGGAAATTGATAAGAAGTGTGAGATTGATTTTGATGAAGCTACTTTTGTACCAAGTGGAAACAATGCTACACAATTCATTAGTTATGTATCTTTCTTTGCACGTAGCAAGGTTAATATTAATGAAGAAACATGGAAATACGTAAGTGAAGTAGCAAAGACTATGATTTGACAACAAATCACTGTATTTATTATTAAAACAATTCTTTGGAAGTTATATTTTACTTAATATCCATATATAGTTACTAACAATTGCATTTCTTTATAGGATAAGTTCACTGTCCCATTTTGAGGAAGATTGGAATAAGTTTTTTCAGAACCGGACCAAAAAGGAATTTTTGGTTTGTTGAAATAATAGATTTAGAAAATACTACCTGTTATGCATTTTTCATCCATTTTAGAATATACTATATGTTGATGGTTCATTTAAAATCAAATTACACTTGATGTCATTTATAACATTAACTTTAATAAAAAATCAGGTGTAGTACATACGCTATACAAACAATTTAAGAAAAAAAGGCTGGTGTGAAAGATTGGTTTCTAATCAAATAACTCCATCAAACTTTTAACACCCAATTTTGGGGAAAATTGGTACGATATATATGTTCTACATCTTTCTTTAGGTAAAAGCAGGTGTTAAAAGTTGGTTTCTAATCAAATTATTCTCCATTAAACTTTAATGTCGGTTTTTAGAAAAAGTAAGTACAATTTATAAGTGTTTATATCTCTTTTAAAAAGAAAAAAAAAGGTGTCAAATGTTAGTTTTAACAGCTATATATAACACTTATAACACCAATTTATCATAGGTGTTAAATCGATTTACCACACCTTTTTTAGAACCGGTGTCAAAAATATTACTTACAATACCGGTAACAACAACACCAGAAAAAATCAGGTATGAAATCTCTAAAAAATTAGTGTTAAATTTTTTATCTGCACTAGTGAGTTGATGCAAGATGATGACATGAAAAAGAATAAGAGTCTTAGATTCGAGTTCTCAATGACTCCAAGAGGGGAGGGAGGGGAATGAAGAAATTTTAATTAAAAATATGTTTGGTTCACGAGAAGAGGAAATAGATTTTATTAATAATTTATATTTTAATCTTTATAATCTTATATAAGTGATATGATATTTTATGGTGAAAATTCATAAATATATTTTTGATAAAGAATAATTATAATAAATTGATGGAAGAAATAGAGAAAAATCACACAAAAGAAAAAGAGAAATACGAAAGAAAAAAATAATTTTAAAATATTAAAATAAAAATGAGGATATTTTATTAAGAGATTAATTGTTATACATTATAAGTGTAAAATATGTTACACATTTAGTGCATCACAATCGTTCATAAATAATACTTTATATGTGATTAAAATAAAAATCAACAACTTACAAAAATCTAACGACTATGATTAACTGACAGTGTAAAATATCTTTACACTGTCAGTGCATAAATACTATTATCTTTTAAAAATTAATTGTTATACATCATCGATATAAAATATTTTATATAGTCGATGCATCATTCATATTCACTCATTTTCTTCAAATTCTTTGAACTTTGAAAACGCACAAAATGTAATTTAGTGACATTTTACTTCTCTTCAATCCCGTTCTCTCCCCCTCCAAAAAATATCCCTTCCTCTCCCCCACACTATACTTCAAACCAAACACATCATTAAACCACCATAAGAATTGTTATGCTTCTATTTTACAGATTCTAATTTCCTAGCATTTATCAATAATTCATACAGGTACATAAATTTGTATCTCCCTTTTTCAATATATTGTTTATAGTTTTAAAATAACATCAGACCAACAAAATCTAACAGCTACACCACTGAATTATTTTTTGTTGATAGCTACCCATTAGAAATACCTAATCAACCACAACTAAAGAAATACATAAACAAGTAGTTAAGAGATTAAATTCCAAATTCTGAAATATGGAAGCTTCTATGTGACGGTATCATCGATCATTTCCTTCACCTTAATTTACATTTTCACAACAATGACAGTTAACGGCATGCCCTGATCTTTAAAAAACACATACATTTTTAGGAAAGTAAACATAACTCAAACTGATATAATAAATAATTATTGCGTGATTCGGTTAAATCCACGCTCACACACATGAATTTCTAGTGCACATCATTAATTCTTAAGTAAGAAAACTATTTTATGATTCTTGAAGATTAAATGTCAAAGGTCCAATCTAAACACAGTTATTTAAATTATATAACAATTTAGAAGATGATAATTTAAAATTATTTATTTAATGTGTTTGAATGAGGCAATTTAAAATTTTAAGGGAATTTTGAGCTTTAAATAATCAAATACTTTAATTTAATTATAATATAATTATTTTATTTGTATAAAGTGATTGATTTATAAGTATGAATAATTTGTTTTATATATATATATATATATATATATATATATATATATATATATATATATATATATATATATATATATATATATATATATATATATATATATATATATATATATATATATATATATATATATATATATATATATATATATATATATATATATATATATATATATATATATATATATATATATATATATATATATATATATATATATATATATATATATATATATATATATATATATATATATATATATATATATATATATATATATATTGTCATTAAAGATTGAAATTTGAAATATCAATTCCAACTAATTTAGATCAACTAATAAATATTAATTGAATTATCCCAACCATCCAATTATAATTTTTTTAACACGATATTACAATTATTCATTCTTAAAAATTTTGGGATATTTTTTTAAAAATTTTGAAATTTTTGTGTCAAACATTTCTTTCAAATTATTTTTGGTAAAAAAATTTTAAAAAAAAATGTGGATCAATTTACAATTAAAAAAAATTTAAAGGGGACAAATTATAAAATTTGTAAATTACTAAAGATCAAATTTAATGTGACTAAATTATCTAATTGATTAGGCTTTTTAGAAACCCATAACATAACCTCAAAAATACACTTTCTGTCTCATAAAGTAAGTTTAATTCTATGATTTTGAAAAGTGAAAGCATAACAACATGGTTTTTCGAATGACAGAACAATTGGTTGTTGTGATTATAAGAGTTGTGTTACTTTTAATATCTATTGCCTTCAATTTTGTCGGATGAAGGAATATTGCGACCATCAAATAATTAAATTATCTTATCTTTAACTAAATAGTAAAATGTTTTTTTGTTGTGAAATTTGTATCAAATTCAAAATTGGTTTTGGATTAGTGTTAGTGCACAAGAAAGATAAAAGGCAAGAGGAATATTTAATGATAGTTTCAAAATAAAGATTTACAATGAATTACAATAACCTATTCTACTAGGCTATTTATACACAAAATTAAATCTAAAATATATCTTCTACAAAGATATAAGAAGGTCTAAGATATATATCTTCTAACAAAGATATAAACAATCTAAAAGATATTCCTAAATATAAATTAATATCTAACTAAATCTAAATTGATTCTAACACCATCCCTTAATTTATATTTATCCAAAATTGACAACACCAATTCCATCCCTTAAACCAAAAAATTGATCAGTTTTGATAGTTTTTTTCAGAACATTTGTCAGCTGCTTCTGAGTGCTACAGTGCACAACCTCTAATATTCCATTATGAACTTGATTCCTTAGAAAATGATACTTGGTCTCAATATCCTTGCTTCTCCCATGCAACACTGGATTCTTGGCAAGATTGATTGCATACTTGTTATCAATCATAAGCTTCAGAGGTTTATTTACCTCAATCTTCAGATCTTTTAGCAAATTCAGAATCCACACAGCTTGACATGCAGTCAGAGCACCTGCAATATATTCAGCTTCACAAGTTGACAGAGCAACAATATGTTGTTTCTTGGAACACCAAGAAACAGGACCTCCCAGAAATTTGAATAAGTATCCAGAAATACTTCTTCTGTCAACTCTATCTCTGCACCAATCAGAATCCGAAGTTATAATTCGATCTTTCTTCCATACGGAAATAACACTCCATATTTCAGAGTTCCCTTCACATACCTCAGAATCCTGACTGCAGCTTGGTAATGGGACCACTTTGGTTTGCTCATAAATTTACTAACCATTCCAACTTCATAGAAAATATCAGGTATGGTATTACACAAATACCTTAGAGAACCAACCATTTGTTTGAAGGTTGTAACATTCACATCCTCTCCATCAGAATCAGAGTTCAACTTCTGATTCGTATCAGCATGTGTGATAGCAACCTTGCAATTTTCTAGCTCAAATCTCTTCAGAAGATCTAGTTCATACTTCATCTGATGTAAAATGATTCCTTTCTCAGAGTACATAAATTCCATCCCTAGAAAGAAACTCATTTTTCCAAGATCTGTCATCTCAAATGCATTCATCAGAACTTTCTTGAGCTCAACTATCTCTTGTTCAGAACTTCCTGTAAGTAATATGTCATCAACGTACAAACAGACCAGAATCATATTATCTTCTGAAGTATGCTGAACATAAATACCATACTCCATCTCGCACTTCTGAAACCCTTGTTCCTTGAAAAACGAATCAATCTTCAAATTCCAATCTCTGGGCGCTTGCTTCAATCCATACAATGTTTTGTGTAATTTGAACACCATCCCTTCCTGATTCTTTTTCTCAAATCCAGGAGGTTGTGAAACGTACACCTCTTCTTGTAATGGACCATTCAAAAATGCAGATTTTACATCTAAATGCATCAGAGGCAAATTCCTATTAGCAGCTATTGTAATCACTAGTCTGATTGTTTCATGTCTCGCTACATGTGCAAACACTTCAAAGTAATCCAGCCCAGGCTTCTGTAGAAAGTCTCTTGCTACTAATCTCGCTTTGTGTTTTCCAATTGAACTATCTGGCTTTAGCTTCTGCTTGAAAACCCATCTGACGATGATGGCTTTCTTGCCTTTTGGAAATTCTGTCAGCTTTCAAGTCTTGTTTCTCTATATAGCATCAAGTTCTTCTTTCATGGCCTATGACCAAACTTACTACTTAGGAGCCTCTTTCAGAGTCTCTTAAGAGATAGTTGAGTTCTTCTTTTCAGAGCCTCTTTCAAGGCCTCAACTATCAAGTTCTTCTTTGCAGAGTCTACTAGCATTGCACACTGAATAACTTCTCCTTCAGAGTTTATTCAGTGTTTAGCAACATGTCAAACTCTGCAAATCTTCTTGGGATGCTTCTGACTCTTTGTTGCCTCTGAACTGGATCTTCAGAACTTTGGACACCAGAACTTTCCCCTTCAGAAGCACTTGCTTCAAAAATTGGACTTTCTCCAGAACCTTGATTGTCTTTAGAGTCTGGATCACCATCGGAGTCAGAGCCACCACCTTCAGAAATACCATCTTCAAAAGTTGGATCACCTCTTCCTTCAGAAGTTCCACTTTCAGAATCATGATCATCGTCAAAGGCTGAATTTCCTTCAGAAGCTCCTCCTTCAGAAGTTCCACTTTCAGAATCATGATTTCTACCAAAAACATGATCATCTTTAGAAGCTTGACCTCCAGAACCTACGTCTTTAGAGTTTTCCCTTCTAGAAGCATGATCACCACCAAATTTTGGATTATCATCAAAATCTAGATCAGAATCAGATTCACCATCTGACTCACCTTCAGAGTTTCCAGAGTCATCATCTTCTGACTCTTCTTCAAAAGTAGAATCTTCTTCAGACTCAGAATCACCTTCGGATTCTGACTTATCTTCAGCTTCAGAGTCATCTTCTGACTCTAACTCGTCTTCAGAAACCTCAGATTCTGACTCATCTTCAAAATCTTCAAAGTCGTCATTTGATTCTAACTCAGAGTCATATTCTGATTCTGACTCATACAAAATCACTCCTTCAGAATCAGAATATTCAGAGTCATATTCTTCTCCCCCTTCAGAATCAGAAAATGACAATTTCACTGGTTCCTCATCAGATTCATAAGCCATAAATAGCACATGTTCATCATCTGAATCTCCTCTAGCTACATTTGCTTCTTCTGACTTCCTTTCTTTGTTTGACCAGCAATCTTTGGCATAGTCACTAAAGTTCCTGCAACAGTAACACTGAATATTCTTCTTGTCAGACTTCTCCTTTCCCCTCTGGACATTCTTCTACCTATCAGAGTTTGAAGGTTCTGACCTTTGACCACCATTAGTTTTCTTCCTGGCTTCTGACCAGGTCTACTTCTGATGCTCCTTACCAGAAGTTACTTTCAGAGTCTACTGCTTTACTTTCCTCTCAGAAGTTCTCACAGTCATACACAACTCATGCGCCTCTAGACTACTTTGCAGCTCTTCAACTCTCATGGTGCTCAGATCTTTGGAATATTCAATTGCTACCACAATGTAATCAAACTGAGAAGTTAAAGATCTTAATATTTTCTCAATGATTACTTGTTCAGAAAGGGTTTCTCCACAAGCTTTCATCTCATTAGTGATCAGAATCACTCTAGAGATATACTCAGAAACCTTCATGTTGTCCTTCATGTTGAGATTCTCATATTGTTTTCTGAGAGACTGAAGCTTCACCTTCTTCACTGTTGTGTCACCCCCGTAACATCTGACCAGTGTGTCCCATGCAACCTTCACTGTTTCAGAATCAGCAATCTTCTCAAACACATTCGCATCCATACATTGATGGATGTAGAACAACGCCTTCTGATTTCTCTTCCTCAGCGCCTTCTGTGCTATCTTCTGGGCCTCTATTACATCTGCTTCTAACAGATTATAGCAATCAGTAACAAGTTCTAACACATCTTGAGAACCAAATAACATGCGCATTTGGATCTTCCAACGATTCCAGTTTTTTCCATCAAATACTGGATGCTTGGAATGAATATCGCCACCGTTTCCGTTTATCTTCTACCTTATGCAATTTATGAAGAGTTTCCCAAATCAATGTTTTCTCAAAAAAATACCCCAGAATCAGAATATTGTAATTCTTAATCACAATACTTCTTTTCTCGTGGATTTCGAACCGGAGCTCTAGATACCAATTGTTGGTGCACAAGGAAGATAAAAGGCAAAAGGAATATTTACCGATAGCTTCAAAATAAGAATTTACAATGAATTACAATAACCTACTCCACTAGGCTATTTATACAAAAAATTTAATCTAAAATATATCTTCTACAAAGATATAAGAAGATCTAAGATATATATCTTCTTACAAAGATATAAACAATCTAAAAGATATTCCTAAATATAAATTAATATCTAATTAAATCTAAATTAATTCTAACAGTTAGGACAATCATGTCTACAGTCCAGAGTCTCTTAAAAATATGGCCTCAAAATTTAAAATGAAAGACTTTTAAAATTATAATGCTAGATTATTACATATATGTTTAAATTGTTAAGCAACAAGGTACATCACTTACACAATAAGGTAATAAAATATGATATGAAAACGTGTCACTATACTCTTCAGTTTCAGAATAATCAAGGAGATAGTTGAAATGATCTTGGATCTAATCCATAGGGGATCCTTTTTGTAATTTTTAAATGGCGAAAACACATATTCTCTCAGTTTTGAAAAATAATCGACAGGTAAACAAAACTTGAACTTATTATATCTAATGTGGATTACTTGTATCATTTACCCTTAGTTAAACATATAACTTTTTAAATTGATTTACAAAATAATTATGTGAACAATTATATTTGAAGAATAAATTACACTAATTAATGATTTTCGAGTATTTTGTAACTCATCATTCATCTCATGTTCTTTAACATTTAAAATCTCTCTAATGCTTCTTGATTTAGTTCAACTTCCTTTCATACTTTTTCAATGAACAATTATGGATGAAAGTTGAACGAAAACTAGAAGCGTTGGAGAGATTTTAACAATTAAAGAACATAAGATGAACGATGAGTTTCAAAATACTCGAAAAACATTGATTAGTGTTAGATACTTTTCAAACAAAACATAATTTTTTATATTATTATTTCCAAAAACAATTTAATACATTATATGTTCAAAGAGAGGTTAGTGAAATAAAAAATCGACATTATACATAAGAAACTCAATTGTATTTTATGTCACTATAATATCCATTTGACATGTTCAAAGGAACAAGATGAGAGCTGCACAAATAATTAAAAAAACATAATCTTAGTCTCGAACTCAAACTCAATAACAACAACTAAATTCTAAACATATATATTTGAAAACTTTGCTAAGTATAACAACTAGAGAACAACAACAATAACATCAATAACTCAAAAACAACAATAAATAATAAAAATCATTAACATTATCTCAATCTAAAGAACAACTAACATAAAACAACAACTAAAAAAAACTCTCAACAAAAATACAACAACATCAACAATAAACATATAACTTTAATCTCAATAAACCTATAACATATTTTTCTCAACAAAAACAACAACGTATAACATCAATCTTTGTTTAAACAACAACAACCATATTAAACCTACAGAGTGCTTTGCAGACCTTTCGAACTATTTCTCTCCCCACAAACCCCGCACCAATAGATCATCTATCCAAGTAGCTTTTGTTTCTGTGATGAAACAAAAATCCATGTTTCCTTTGCAAAGAACTTGACTGAGCCTTTTCCTCTTAAATACACTACCACACCCTCTTATATTGATGGAGAATATATTCATTGTGATCTCTTGTTTCTCTCCTTCGAAAGTTTCATCTTATTAGCACCTTAAACTCCATTTCGCTAATTGCTTCTTCAAACATTTCATCAGATTCTCCTCCTGATATGCCCAAAGCTTTAATCAAAGTCGTGTTTTATTTACAATATGTTTGTCTAGTGACAACTAAAACATTGAATACAACAAAAACACTTATCCAATTCAAATGTTTATTTGATTTTGAATCCTCTTTGCATTTTAATATACTTCTGAAACCTAATACATTTGGAAGAAAAAACGACAGTTCTTTTTTAAGTTGTTGTTTTCCTTGCATTAATGTGGCTCAATTTGGGAACAAACCCAAAAAATCATTTATGTCAGCTTACATACATTTTAAGGGTGGTAAAATAGGTCTGGTCCATTGTGTTGAAATATTAAAATAGATTAGATTTGATTTGATTAGATTTAATATTTAAGTATAATTCAAGTTGTGTTAGCCCAAACCCAATTAGGGTTGTATATAAATAGTCATAGTATGTATGTATAATTCATTCAAGTGAATAATATAATCCTTATTTCCTTTATTATTCTCTCTTTCTCTCCTCACTAAAAGTGCCTCACGCACTAACAAATTGGTATCAAGAGATTTTGGTTATTGTTCTTGATTGAGCTTTCAAGAACTTCACGTCAGAGATCGTGTTTTTAGGGCAAGTGACTCAAATGCTGCGAAGATGGCTAGTGATAAGTTCATTATGAATTCTCTTCCAATGTTTGACGATAAAAATTGGATCTGATGGGAAAAATAGATGCAATCCTTGTTTGGCTTCCATGAAACCCTAGAAGTGGTTATCGACAGCATTCCTACATTGACTGCAAATGCAATCGACGAATAAAAAAAACCTATGATAAAGTCAAGAAGAAAGATTGCAAGCCTGCTTATTGCATTTAGATGGCCGTTGGCGCTGCTAACTTCAATAGGATTTCTTATGTTGAAACGACGAAGGAGGCATGTGATATTCTAGTGAAGTATTACAAAGGAGGTGAGAAAGCCAAGGGTGTCAATCTGCAAACCTTGCATCGATAATATGAGTTGTTGTCGATGGGAGAAGAAGAAAAAGTTGCAGAATATGTGTCAAAGGTTTAGAAACTCGTCCATCTCATGAAGGGTTGTGGTGAAACCATAACTGATAATATGATAGTTGAGAATTTAAAGAGAATTTTGACCTCTCACTTTGATCGCGTTATCATAGTTATTCAAGAGTCCAACAATCTTGAAACCATAAAAGTGGAATATTTTGTTGATTTGTTATAGGCGTATGAGATGAGGATTGTCTAAAGGAAAGGAGTTCAGGATTCGATACAGGCGCTGTAAACTCAATCATGGAAAAAGAATGGTCATTCCAACAAATTCAAAGGTAAAGTTGACACGACTCATGGGAAGAAGTCTTGGTCGAACCCTCACGAGCATCAGGTCGAAAACAGAGCTTCTGAATTCTCGAAAAGAGGAAGAGGAAATTATCAAAAGGACAAAGAAGATAAAAAGGTGTGAAATGCTATAACTGTGAAAATTGAGGTCACATAGCCAATAATTTTTGGTATAGAAAAGACAAGGGATCCACATGCAAGGAAGAAGGAGCGAACCTTGCACGCCAAGATTCAAATGATTCTGAAGATGGTATGGTGGTTATGGCTGCAGTTGTAGATTATTATGTCGAATCCATGATCTGGTTTCTGGACTCAGACTGCTCGAACCACATGACTGGTCAAAAGGAGTGGTTGACAGATTTTGACCAGTCGAAGAAGAGAAAGGTAAAACTTGTTGATAATAGATCGTTGCAAGCAGAAGGTACTAGAAAAATAGTCTTTCAAATGAGTAATGGAGGAAAGCTATGATCAAAGATGTGCTCTATATACATGGAATGAAGTGCAAATTTCTGTGTTGGAAAACTAGTCGAAAAAGGTTACTCAGTTGTCATAAAAGATGGAGTTTTAAAATTGTTTGACACCAAGAACAATTTGGTCTTAAAATCTCCTCTATCAAAGAACATGACGTTTAAGACCATGATCAATTCCATTGAAGTAGAGTTTCTAAAAACTATTATCGACCACAAGGATAGTTGGTTGTGGCATTTGAGGTTTGGACATTTGAATTTTCGATCACTCAATCAATTGATTACTCAAGATATGGTCACATGTATTCCAATTCTTGAGATGCCTGATGTGATACTGTGGGAGAATTGACTTTGAGGTTTTACGTTTTGTGTTCGCAAATGTTGCGGTTTAGCAAGAGTCGCCACCGACTTTTCTTTTATCCAATATGGAAAGGTGAAAAAGCACAGGAAAGACCTTTAGAGATGTTTTCTTGTGTTCGGGGGGTAGATTATGAAAAGGGAAGGTATTAGCACCCTTTTCATCCATGGTTTTCCATGGGCTCTTAGTTACTTGCTATATCACTTACTTTTGTTTGAATGTGTTCTTGTGATGTGGTTTTTGAAAGTATTTTGAAAATATAACTTTGTAATGATTCTTGTTTCTATAAGAATGTATACAAAGTGTTGGTTTCGAAAATAGTTCAAAGATGTGTTTGTGAGATCTGCTTTTTGAAAGTATTTTGAAAATGTAACTTTGTAATGATTCTCGTTTCTATAAGAATGTATACAAAGTGTTTGTTTCAAAAATAGTTTAAAGTTAAAGTGTAGGTGTATAAAATGTTTTTGTTGTGAGGAAGCGAGTAACTGAGAGCGAACCTACCTACTCAAAAGGTCTTAGATGTACTTTTCCTCCTCCTTTAGATGTTGCTATCTTACCATTGATTTGGTAAGAAGCCCCATCGTTGGATGTGAAGGGATGGGCGTTGGGTCATCGTACAATTATGATAGCAATGTTGTAGGATGACTTAACACTTTTCTTTAGGGACTAAGATCATTTCGAAAGGCAGCTTTGATAGCGTCATCGAGGGTCTATGATCTTGTATTTCGATTGTTTTTGCTAAGACACCCCACATGCATAACATGGCCATTTTTGTAAGGAAACAAGTGAGATTACCCTAAGGGTGCATGTGTGCAAGTGTGTTTGATTGCATGCATTTGTCTTTGATTTTTAGTGGTCTACTTGTTGATTTTATCTTGCCATACACGCCTAATTACTAGCATTTACATTTGAAAGCGATAAATTGCTGAAGTGTAAAGTCCTACGCTATTACAATATTTAGGGGATGGGGATACATATTTATGAATGGGGATTGCAAGTAAAAATAAATCCTAAGTTATTATTACAACCATATTGTAATGTATAAGAATGTACAAGGAAATGGACTAGTTTTAGAAAATGTTTGTCTTAAGGAAATAAAATAAAAGAAAATATTTTTATGTTTTTTTTATGTTAAATAAAAAAAGATGAAAAGGAAAATAAATGCGAAAATAGAAAAAGCGTGTTGCTGCAAGCAAAGAAACAAGGATCAGAAGTTCTGAAGCCAGGCGCGTGACTCAGCAGGAAAAGTCAGTGGGATCAGAAGTTATGGACTGGTAAACTCTGAGGTCCTACAAGAAACGTTAGAGGGAAAACACAGAGGCTCTGGATGGTGTTCATCCAGTGAACCAAAAATCAGAAGTTTTGTATTACACTAAGACAATAAGCAAACGTCTTCAGTTCGGTACACTGTCAGCATGTGAAAGTCATAAACTCTGAGTGTTTGAAAACAGCTGATGGAAACATCAGAAGTTCCGCGTATTTGACGTGTGAGGAGAAC
Source organism: Vicia faba (assembly GCA_948472305.1). NCBI lineage: Eukaryota > Viridiplantae > Streptophyta > Magnoliopsida > Fabales > Fabaceae > Vicia > Vicia faba. The sequence continues at coordinate 190,671 of CATIWC010002626.1, read as the reverse complement.
TCAAAGGTTTTGTGCTGTGTTAAGTTTGTGAGTGAACATCAAAAGTTCTGTATTGTGCTGAGCCAGTGGGTGAACATCAGAAGTTCAGTGTGTGTTAACAGTGAGAAAAATCAGAAGTTCTATGTTACATTTCAGCTTTTAATCAGCACAACAATAATTTGTTCAGTTCAACAAATCAGAGTGATCACAGCACAACAAATCATAGAAGTTCCAATCCTAAGTCTGAGCCTAGCATTATTCTAGAAGTTCTGGTCCATAGTTTTCTATTCATACAATGATATGTACAACATTAATGCTATGATATTTACATGTTAATGATGGTCAGAATGAAAAGCAAGTAAAGTCAGAAAGACTTACCTGGGACGTGCTTGGAGTTTTGAGTGGCTGCCTCTGGATGTTCTGAGTCAGTAAGAGAGACGGAAGAGTGGTTGTGTCCTTTATGTTAAATGGAAGAAAAAAGGTTTGTTTTTATGTATGAGAAATCTGGATTTTTACGAAGGTTTCACAATTTCCTTTTCTCTCTTTTGGTGAATCTCTCTCTTCAAAAGCCAGCCCCATGAACGTGTGATGGAGCCAAGTATTTATAGATGAATTTGTTGTGACTTTGGGGGGAAAAACAGATAGGATTTGAACCTGTTTTGGCATCACGTTCCTTTGCTTTTTCATCACAGTTTTCGTATGCTAGTTTGGTGTAATCATGAGATACAGGCGTAGGCTGAGCCAGCTGTTGGTCATAGGTCTGTGGCAAGTTGTATAAGCAAGTTTTTTTGGGATTTGGTCATGTTTTGACCAAAGAGTTGATATATAGCCTTCATGTGCTGAAGCGCTGCCTTTTCTTTGAAGCAAGCATGGTGGTTGTTAGCAGGAAAAGCAAAAAGCAAAGCATGGGCTTAGTAGCAAAGTTGTTATCCCAAGACAGTAGAGGTAAACATGGTGAAGATCCTTTGGATAAAGACTCAGAAGGTGGTTGTGAGCATTAAATGATGATGACACTTATCACAACCAGAAATCCTGCAACGTGAAACTCTACACCATGGCTTAGTTCTGGATTAGAAGTTCTGCTTCTGCATAGCATCCAATCTTATGATCCTCTTATCTTCTGGTTCCAGCATGTTCTGAAGGAGCTCTCAGGCTTCGTACTACACTTTATTGCCTTCTTTGCATTACTATAGCAAACTCTGACTGAACTTGCGTAGATGCTGAAAAGTCATGTTCTGACTAAAGATTATGTGTTGAACCACGCTTACAAATTCTGACTGCTCCTGCTTGGAGGCTGGCTCAGAAGTTCTGAAGTGTCATTTTTCTTAAATACTTTAGAAAAATTCTAAGTATTTAGAATTTAACTTTTCCAAGGTAAAATTTGACTTTTGAACTTATTTATGAAACAAACTTCATATTCCAACATGTCTTGATGAAATATGATTTTTGAGATTTGATTTTGATCCAAAAGCCAAAGTTTGACTTCTCAGCGTGTAAATGACCATTTTGCACTTGTAAATGGCTTGCTTGGAAAGAAATGATAATTCAAGGCTTGGATTTGTTTAAGAGAAAACTTTGAGAATCCAGGGTGATTTCCTGAGAAATGAGAGGGAAACTTTTGGGGTACAACAGCTGTCCCTGTTCAATCTTCTTTAACCTGAGGAGTTAGATTGGCGAGATTTGTCATTCGTGACTCGAAGGTGGAAGATGATTGGACACTAGAGTGCCCAGAAATTTTCACTCGGTGACGATAGGAGGAATGGGCTTAAAGATGCCATTTGGAGAGGTAATAAAATCGTGTTAGGGATGGGCTTGTAGATGCCATCCAAGAATGCTTGTTGAGATGTAATCTGTAAGTTGAACATCAGAATGGCGTCCGTGTCTGGAGCGTACCTGAAGGCGTCTTTGAATGAGCATCAGAATGGCTTCCAGGTCTGGAGCGTATCTGAACCGTATCCGGAGTGTAGAAATCTGAATGAGTATCAGAATGGCTTCCATGTCTGGAGCGTATCCGAACTGTATCAGGAGTGTAGAAATCTGAATGAGTATCAGAATGGCTTCCGAGTCTGGAGCATATCTGAACTGTATCAAAATTTGAATCTGAATGAGTATCAGAACAGCTTCAGGGTCTGGAGCGTATCCGAACTGTATCAAAAGTTGAATCTGAATGAGTATCAAAATGGCTTCCGGGTCTGGAGCATATCTGAACTGTATCAAGAGTTGAATCTGAATGAGTATCAGAATGGATTCCGGGTCTGGAGCGTATCCGAACTGTATCAGGAGTTGAATCTGAATGAGTATCATAATGGCTTCCGTGTTTGGAGCGTATCCGAACTGTATGAAAAGTTGAATCTGAATGAGTATCAGAATGGCTTCCGGGTCTGGAGCGTATCCGAACTGTATCAAAAGTTGAATCTAAATGAGTATCAGAATGGCTTCCGGGTCTGGAGCGTATCCGAACTGTATCAAAAGTTGAATCTGAATGAGTATCAGAATGGCTTCCGGGTCTGGAGCGTATCTGAACTGTATCAAAAGTTGAATCTGAATGAGTATCAGAATGGCTTCCGGATCTGGAGTGTATCCGAAGTTATCAAAAGTTGAATCTGAATGAGTATCAGAATGGCTTCCGGGTCTGGAGTGTATCTGAACTGTATCAGGAGTTGAATCTGAATGAGCATTAGAATGGCTTCCGGGTCTGGAGCGTTTCCGAACTGTATCAGGAGTTGAATCTGAATGAGTATCAGAATGGCTTCCGGGTCTGGAGTGTATATGTACTGTATCAAAAGTTGAATCTGAATGAGTATCAGAATGGCTTCCGGGTCTGGAGCGTATTTGAAGGTGATTGTTAAATTGTTTGAGCTGGTCGAGTAGATAGTTGTCCTGTCTGGTTTCAGGTATTAATCTTTGACCTGAGAAAGAAAGATAGTTTTCCTGGATTGTTACAGGTATTAATCTTTAATCTCTTCATGTAGATAGTTTTCCTGGCTTGTTACAGGTATTAATCTACAATCAGTCGTCCACAGATAGTTTTCCTGGCTTGCTACAGGTATTAAACTTGGACTTGAAAAGGTTGGTCGAGGAGATAGTTGTCCTAGCTGGTTTCAGGTATTAATCTCTGACCTGAGAAAGAAAGATAGTTTTCCTGGCTTGTTACAGGTATTAATCTTCAATCTCTTCATGTAGATAGTTTTCCTGGCTTGTCACAGGTATTAATCTACAATCAGTCGTCCATAGATAGTTTTCCTGGCTTGCTACAGGTATTAAACTGGAACTTGAAAAGGTTGGTCGATGAGATAGTTGTCCTGTCTGATTTCAGGTATTAATCTCTGACCTGAGAAAGAAAGATAGTTTTCCTGGCTTGTTACAGGTATTAATCTTCAATCTCTTCATGTAGATAGTTTTCCTGGCTTATTTACAGGTATTAATCTACAATCAGTCGTCCATAGATAGTTTTCCTGGCTTTCTACAGGTATTAATCTGGAACTTGAAAAGGTTGAGGGTAGCCATCTGTTGATTGACCTTTCCTGAAAAAGGTAGACGTTAGTTGTGGTGGAATGTCGTGATGCATGAAATGCATGATGCCATGATGCTCTCAAAATAAATGAGATTGTGTCGTATGCACTTATCATGCATGCAAATAGGATGTATGAAATGTGACATGTTTATTGAAGTGTATCTTTGTCTGGAAAATAAATCCTTGACAAATGTTGGGGAGTTGTTAAATCCTACACTGCTGTTGAAGAGTTGGTGTGTCTTCAAACTTTGCTTAGAATGTTTTCACCGGAGATTCCTGCTTTGTTGTTTGAGGAGAACTCTGTTGGGGAATATTGAAAACTCTATTGGAGAGTGTTGATTCCTGCTTGGGAAAAGAGTTCAGGAGTCTCGGTTGTCCGTTGCTTTACTGGGGTCGAAGTTGAACTGACATCTGGTCGGGTCCAGGTTTCACAGTAATTTGTTGGGGATTGTAGAGTAGTCTACTGGGGAAGAGGAGTTGTGGTCCTTTGATTTGTAGTAGTTGGAGAGGCAAACTCAAGTTGGGGAATCAACTCTGTTGCCGGTCAGCTAGAGAGGTGATGTCTTTGTTGGGGAAAGTCCTTGAGGATTCTCAAGGTTGTTTGAGCTGGGGAAAGGTTTTCAGAGATTAAACTCTTCTTGGTAAATCATCCTATGAGAAGAATTTTGTCATTTCCCCTAGCATCAAATGTTTGTGGTATTTCCAGAAAATGTTTGATTGTTCGTAACCCCTTCGCTGAGATTGACATTTAATGCCCCAAGTGACAGAGATGGAGACTTGCCCCTAGTTACTCTGCAATTCTTGAGAGATTTCTTGGAATCTTGACTAGACTTCCCCAGGTGTACTGGATAGTGTCATGTCATGTCCCTCTGTTGATAGGAGATTCGTCAATGGGAGTGTCATCCTACTTGAATTAATTTTGTTCACTGAGAGAGCTTTCGTTCATCGGATATTCGTTGTGTGAATTTCTCTGCTGTCAAACAACTAGCCATATGCAAATAGTGATATTCAAGTAATGCAAAGTTTTTGTTTGTCTTGAAATTTTGAAAATGCGTTTTTAGCAAGTAAAGAAGTTTGTAATTCAACTTTGGATTTTGAGTAAAGCCTTACAGGAGTCAGGATACCATTTGTAACAGTATGCTTTCGAACTAACCCATGCTTCAATTAGGACTTTTGAAGGGTTGTAACGTGGCTTGGTTCATGGTTTAAGAAACAAAGGATAAAGGCTCAAAGTATATTTTTACCCACCCGCTCTTCGTGACGTTCTTCGATCCTAAATTCAGTTAATTGTGCGTTTGAACTCCAATTGAGTCTGGAAAGACGTTTTGGTGATGGTTCAGACAAGTTTAGTTTATCAGAAGGCCGTCATTTTTTTGCATCATTTTTCATGTTGTTGAGGATTTGTAGTGACCCCTTTTTTGATTTGTTATCCCTAATTTTTTTTCCTGACTGTTCTTGTTTTGAGATTACGGTCAGCGGGATGCCCCAGTTTTCTTAAGTCTCCTTTGTAGGTTTTGACTTATTGGGCTTTTCTTTTTGAGAGATAATGACTGCCTATGTGATTGGGAACCATCACCGTCTTTTGATTCCAGAGGAATGTTTCTTGACGTTATTCATTGTATTACGAGATGAGAGTTTGCGGCTTAACACGCGTTTGAATTAACTGAGAGACTACCCTGCCCCGGGTTTAGATTAAAGGCTTCAATTTGTGTTAAAACAGAAAACTTCTACTTCTTTGGCTCGAAGGGGTTGACTAGGGATTATCTTCCTTATAGCTCTAGTGTTTAGGATTTGAAAAAACACTTGTACATCTTCAGCAAGGTCTGTTCAAAAGCATACTGTATGAGATTATGGCATTGTTTTCGTCATCCTCCATCTAAAGGCTTGTAACTTTTAGCAAGAGTTGAATGTCATAAAGAGTAAAAAGCATAGTTTAAATGAAATGAAAACGAATGAAATAATTCAAGACAAACATATGCAATGCATTAATGAAACAAAGTTTTACATTAATAGATAATTGTTTGAATAACAAAAGAAATTTCAAATGAACAAAAGCTTTCAATGATTCGTCATAGGAGCAGTGATTATGTTTGGAGTCTCCGGAGGGTCAAACTCGATCTCCTTGGCATCAATCATGTCTTGGACCTTGTTCTTCAGAGCCCAACAGTTGTTTGTGTCATGCCCTGGGCTACCAAAATGATAAGCACACCTTGCATCCGGGTTGTAGTTAGGAGAAGAAGTCTTAGGGTTCGGATGAGGAGCCTTTAAAGTAATCAGCTCTGCCTTCAACATGTGTTGTAGCGCTTGAGCCAATGACATGTTGATCTTAGTGTATTGTCTTTTAGGAGCGACCTCCTTACGCTGATGCCCCTGTCTTTGTTGAGTAGGCGTAGGATTAGAGATCAAGATTGCTCCTACGTGTTGGTCATGACGACTCTTTTGACCATACACAACATTGGACTCTTTCTTCCCATTGTATGGATTTTTCTGAGCATCATAAGGTGTAGCTCCTTGGATCTTTCCACTTTTGATGCAAGCTTCAACCCTTTCGTCGGTCAGTATTAGCTTGGTGAACCCGGCTGAGGAGCTTCCGATCAAGTGTTTGAAGAAAGGACATGTCAAAGTTCCCATGAAGATGTCAATCAGCTCCCTGTCAGTTAAAGGGGGTTGCACCCTACCATCCAGATCTCTCCACTTTTGGGCATATCCTTTGAAGCTCTCGTTGGAACCCATGGCCATGTTCTGCAATTGCACACGAGTTGGTGCAAGATCAGCATTGTACTGATACTGCTTGTAAAAAGCAGCAGCTAAATCCTCCCAAGTATGGATGCGAGAACTTTCCAATTAATAGAACCATTCGAGTTGAGTCCCTACTAGGCTCTCTTGGAAGAAATGGATCCAAAGCTTCGGATCAGTTGTGTATGGTTGAATCTTGCGGATATAAGACTTTAAGTGCATCTTAGGGCAAGAGACTCCATCGTACAGGGCAAAGGTAGGGACTTTGAACTTTGGCGGGATGACCACTCCAGAAACCAAACCCATGTCTCCTAAATCCAAGCCAGGTATCTGTTGAATCTCCATAGCACTGAGGCGATCCTCCAACCGTTTGTACTTGTCATCAGCGGGAGGATATTGTTCCTCGAAGTAGTCAGCTACAACTTCATCAATCTCCAAATTTTGGTCTTCTTCAAGACTATCCCCTATGTTGGATGGAGTTGAAAGATCTAGAGCTCCCTTGACTGGTCCTCTAGGTCTTCTTTCCAAGTTCAGGACGCCTATTGACTTCTTGGTCTTTTTCTTCTTGTCTTTGAGAAGGAGAGTTTTCAGGTCCTCTTACCTCTTAGCCATAGCCAGAAACATTTGTTGGAATTAAGCGTTTTGAGCTTGGAGATCTTTCACCGTTTGTTCCATATCCATCTTACTGAAATAAACAGTAGGAAGATAATGAGACCTGTATGGGAGAAACCTGTCACGATATGATGCATGATATGTGGATGCGTGTTTTCAAGGATCTCGCGGGGTAAACACAAGAAAAAGTTAGAGATTGAATTTTGATCAACATCTTTGATTGGAGAACTTTGTATTGGTGGATGTCCTTCCACGAGGATTAAGCTCACCATGTCAAGTGGGTCATAGCCCTTGACTCAAGTTTGTTGTACTTGATCTTTGACGGTGTTTGGTCGGAGGAAAATAAACCCCCTGCCCCTTGCTAGACGTTTGGTTCATCACAACCTGCATCAAAGACCCTCGAGATCCTTGAAATGGTTATTGAAAATGCTATGGTATGATGTTATGATGTTATATACAAGTATGCGAGGTAAGCAAGTGTATATACAAATAATCATATTCACACAAAGCAGACAAGTCCTTAGTTTCACGCTTGCATGGGGTGTTGTAGGTAAGTACCCTCTTGAAGTTTAGTTGGCTCAACCTGTCCTAGTTAATAGTAACCGAGTTCTAAGGGATCTCAAAATCACTGATCTTTCCCCAAGTTTCGTTCAATAAGCGATTGACTTGCAACCAAACAAAACTCAAGAGTCAAACCTCAATGAGTGTAGCATCGAGTATCTACCAACTTTGAACTGCACCAAAGTTGGTCATCTCACTACGTCCTAATGGCCAAGTTGGTCAAGTAAGGTTCTAAGGTCAGTTTATGCTTCACGACACCACGCGACGGCCCCGTACTCTCCTCGATTCAACTCAAGGGTTACCGGTACCAACCAAAGTGTCACATCAACGTAGCTACTGCTTCAACCATGTCGATATACCCCGCACAGTTCCCTCACAATTTATTGCTACTTACCTAAGAGGTGTCCCCAAATTCGGGTGTAGGATTTAAAACAAACCCAAACAAGGAACCCAAAATGTTAAGCAAACAAATCAAACAACGTAAGCAAATAAATATGATCTAACCCTAAGGTAACCCCACTTTTAGAATAAATCCCCAGCATAGTCGCCAGTTCTGTGATACTGTGGGAGAATTGACTTTGAGGTTTTGCATTTTGTGTTCATAAATGTTGCTGTTTAGAAAGAGTCGCCACCGACTTTTCTTTTATCCAATGAGGAAAGGTGAAAAAGCACAAGAAAGACCTTTAGAGATGTTTTCTTGAGTTCGGGGGGTAGATTATGAAAAGGGAAGGTATTAACACCCTTTTCATCCATGGTTTTCCATGGGCTCTTAGTTACTTGCTAGATCACTTGCTTTTTGTTTGAATGTGTGCTTGTAATGTGGGTTTTGAAAGTACTTTGAAAATGTAACTTTGTAATGATTCTTGTTTCTATAAGAATGTATACAAAGTGTTTGTTTCGAAAATAGTTCAAAGATATGTTTGTGAGATGTGCTTTTTGAAAGTATTTTGAAAATGTAACTTTGTAATGATTCTTGTTTCTATAAGAATGTATACAAAGTGTTTGTTTCGAAAATAGTTCAAAGTGAAAGTGTAGGTGTATAAAATGTTTTTGTTGTGAGCAAGCGAGTAACTGAGAGCGAACCTACCTACTCAAAAGGTCTTAGATGTACTTTTCCTCCTCCTTTAGATGTTGTTATCTTACCATTGATTTGGTAAGAAGCCCCATCATTGGATGTGAAGGGACGCGCGTTGGGTCATCATATGATCATGATAGCAATGTTGTAGGATGACTTAGCACTTTTCTTTAGGGACTAAGATCATTTTGAAAGGAAACTTTGATAGCGTCATCGAGGGACTATGATCTTGTATTTCAATTGTTTTTTCTAAGACACCCCACATGCATAACATGGCCATTTTTGTAAGGAAACAAGTGAGATTATCCTAAGGGTGCATGTGTGCAAGTGTGTTTGATTGCATGCATTTTTCTTTGATTTTTAGTGGTCTACTTGTTGATTTTATCTTGTCATACACGCCTACTTACTAGCATTTACATTTGAAAGCGATAAATTGCAGAAGTGTAAAGTCATATGCTATTACAATATTTAGGGGATGGGGATACATATTTATGAATGGGGATTGCAAGTAAAAATAAATCCTAAGTTATTATTACAACCATATTGAAATGTATAAGAATGTACAAGGAAATGGACTAGTTTTAGAAAATGTTTTTGTCTTAAGGAAATAAAATAAAAGAAAATATTTTTATGTTTTTTTTTATGTTAAATAAAAAAAGATGAAAAGGAAAATAAATGCAAAAATAGAAAAAGCGTGTTGCTGCAAACAAAGAAACAAGGATCAGAAGTTCTGAAGCCAGGCGCGTGACTCAGCAGGAAAAGTCAGTGGGATCAAAAGTTCTGGACTGGTAAACTCTGAGGTCCTGCAAGAAACGTTAGAGGGAAAACACAGAGGCTCTGGGTGGTGTTCAGCCAGTGAACCAAAAATCAGAAGTTTTGTATTACACTAAGACAGTGAGCAAACGTCAGCAGTTCGGTACATTGTCAGCATGTGAAAGTCATAAACTCTGAGTGTTTGAAAACAGCTGATGGAAACATCAGAAGTTCAGTGTATTTAATGTGTGAGGAGAACTCAGAAGTTCTGTGCTGTGTTAAGATTGTGAGTGAACATCAGAAGTTATGTATTATGCTGAGCCAGTGGGTGAACATCAGAAGTTCAATGTGTGTTAACAGTGAGAAAAATCAGAAGTTCTGTGTTACATTTCATCTCTTAATCAACACAACAACAATTTATTCAGTTCAACAAATCAGAATGATCATAGCACAACAAATCATAGAAGTTCCAATCCTAAGTCTGAGCCTAGCATTATTCTTGAAGTTCTAATCCATAGTTTTTCTATTCATACAATGATATGTACAAAATTAATGCTATGATATTTACATGTTAATGATGGTCAGAATGAAAAGCAAGTAAAGTCAGAAAGACTTACCTGGGGCGTGCTTGGAGTTTTGAGTGGCTGCCTCTGGATGTTCTGAGTCAGTAAGAGAGACAAAAGAGTGGTTGTGTCCTTTTGTTCAAATGGAAGAAAAAAGGTTTGTTTTTATGTATGAGAAATATGGATTTTTATGAAGGTTTCACAATTTCCTTTTCTCTCTTTTGGCCATTCTCTCTCTTCAAAAGCCAGCCCCCTGAACGTGTGATGGAGCCAAGTATTTATAGATGAATTTGCTATGACTTTGGGGGAAAAACAGATGGGATTTGAACCTGTTTTGGCATCCTGTTCCTTTTCTTTTTCATAACAGTTTTCGTATGCTAGTTTAGTGTAATCATAGGTCTGTTGCAAGTTGTATAAGCAAGGTTTTTTGGATTTGGTCATGTTCTGACCAAAGCGTTGATATATAGCCTTCATGTGCTGAAGAGCTGCCTTGTCTTTGAAGCAAGCATGGTGGCTGTCAGCAGGAATTAAGGAAAAGCAAAAAGCAAAGCATGGGCTTCGTATCAAAGTTGCTATCCCAAGACAGTAGAGGTACACGTGGTGAAGATCCTTTGAATAAAGACTCAGAAGGTAGTTGTGAGCATTAAATGAGCATTAAATGATGATGAGACTTATCACAACCAGAAATCCTACAACGTGAAACTCTACACCATGGCTTAGTTCTGGATCAGAAGTTTTGCTCCTGCGTAGCATCCAATCTTCTGATCCTCTTATCTTCTGGTTCCAGCATGTTCTGAAGGAGCTCTCAGGCTTAGTACTACACTTTATTGCCTTCTTTGTATTACTCTAGCAAACTCTGACTGAACTTGCGTAGATGCTGAAAAGCCATGTTCTGACTAAAGATTATGGGCTGAACCACGCTTACAACTTCTGACTGGTCCTGCCTGGAGGCTGGCTCAGAAGTTCTGAAGTGTCATTTTTCTAAATACTTTAGAAAAATTCTAAGTATTTAGAATTTAACTTTTCCAAGGTAAAATTTGACTTTTGAACTTCTTGATGAAACAAACTTCATATTCCAACATGTCTTGATGAAATATGATTTTTGAGATTTGATTTTGATCCAAAAGCCAAAGTTTGACTTCTCAGCGTGTAAATGACCATTTTTCCCTTGTAAATGGCTTGCTTGGAAAGAAATTATAATTCAAGGCTTGGATTTGTTTAAGAGAAAACTTTGAGAATCCAGGGTGATTTCCTGAGAAATGAGAGGGCAAATTTTGGGGTACAACACCTGACAAACTTTGTAAAGGTTGTTTAGTAGGAAAGCAATCCAGAAATTCGTTTGTTTCGACTATGCCAATAAGATCATACTACATTCTCGAAGTGGTACATTCAGAAGTATGTGAACCATTCTAAGAACATACCATTGGTGGAAACAAATATTTTGTTTTGTTTGTCGATGAGTTCAGTCGAAAGTTGTGGATCTTTGTGATCCAGAGAAAGGACAGAGTGTTCGAAATCTTTAAGAGATTCAAGACACTTGTCGAAAACCAGAGTGAGAAGAGGATCAAAGTTTTGAAAACAGATGGAGGTGGTGAATATACTTTGAAGATGTTTGAAATTTTTTGTGCAGAACTTGGTGTTGATCATGAGGTGACTACTCTTTATACGTCTCAACATAATGGAATTGCAAAAAGAAGAAACAAAACCATATTATATATGGTGAGGTGCACGATGTAACACCCCATTTCTACCCGGCGAATAATAATAAAATAAGAGTTCAACATAAATAGGATGCTACATTTTCAACTTAAAATCAAACTTCATTTAATCACATATAAAACAGATACATAACACTTAATTCGGATGGACCTAACAACCTGATTTATTCTTAAAAATCAAATAACTTTTATTGATAAGCAACGGAATCTACATACTCAACTTCAATTCACTTAACATCTTTTATTCAACTAAAACAACTTCAAGACAACAATTATTTCATGTAATCAACTTAAAAATTCAACAACTGAAATAATAATCAACAACTAAACATCAAGCGTTCATCCCCCCGAGTGTTACATATCATAGCAAAAAACACCGACTCGAACTGACGAAGGTAACATTTATTCTTCATGATTACCTGCACATTACCAACAGAGGGCAACATTCAAACAGAAGGGGTGAGATATCGAACTATATAATTGAATGTATGATAATTAATATATGAGAATCAGTTCATCTAAAACCATAACTTCACAACTTATACACAACAACTATTACAACATATCATCAACACGACGTAATGACTAATTCGCAGCTTTTAGATAATACCCAACACAACAAGTCAACAACATAAAGCAACAACAAATATATCATCACCACAACTCAAGATGCAACATCAAATGCGACTCAATTACAGTGCACATGCATGTGGTACCATTGGAGCAGAACTCCCAACTTAAAAATGGAGCAGAACTCTCATCTTAAAAACGGAGCAGAACTCCCAACTTAAAATTTTCCAATTAATAGAGGCATCAACAAGGCATAAGCCTTCTTCGCAGTTTGCCAATCCAGACCATCACAGAGTACGCAAATGTATGTGACTCAATAAATGCACTATCACATAATCACAACAATCATCATTCATCGCAAGGCATAATCCTACATCACCATTATTAACAGTAAATAAAGGTAATTCATCATCATCTAAAATTCTCCGCAACTTCACATTATCAACAAGAATTCAGAGACAATCACAACAACATAACATCTCAACATTAGCCTTAGGCCGACAATTTTATATTACCAATAAATAGAGGCAGCATAACAACAACAACAACAAATATTAACAACAACATAACCATAACTATTCAACTTTGGAAACAAGCCTACAATTTGATTCTTTCCAATAGTTAGAGGCAATGCAAAAAAATTCACCACCTGCAACTTCATAATTAACCACAACAATTGTTCCGTATAGTTATTCGGACAAATCGACTAAATCCTGCTAATTAATTAATTCTCCACTGTTATTTTATTACTAATAACCTTATGTTACTAATTCACATCTTAGTCTCTACCTTACAGCAACTTATACAATCCACCGTCTCAACCGTAATATTTTACAAATATTCCTATTAATTATTCGGACAATTCAACTATATTCGGCTAAATAATCGTCTGCCAGAATTACTAATATTTGTACTCTGTATTAATATTATTAAGACCATCCTGGTATTGTTATTTCACAAGCTCTGCTACTTGTAATTACTATACTGCTAGATTATTTCCTACTAATTTATTACTATTAATAATTTCTGATAAGGTTCCTGCAATTACATCCTAATAGTATTAATCATCCCTGCTATCGTTTTACTGTTAATAGCCTTATGTTATTGTTTTCAGCAATTATATCCTACTGCTACTAGTTTCTAATACTCTTATATTTTCCTGCTGCTCTTATTTAATAATATTGCCTACTAGCATATTCTACTAATATAATTTATCAATATTCCACTAATATACTAAGAAAATTCTATACTAATATACTAATTCCATTACCAAAATATATAATAAGGCAACTCTTCTCTGAGTGCCCCTCGGCATACTATTTTCCCTTTTCCTTCTAGGGTGCCGATCGATACCCCCTTCCTCTCCACATGTGTCGTTCGTCACAATGCTTCCTTCTGGTCGTCACTTCCTTTCTACTGTCGGTCATCACTCTTTTTCCTACCTGTTGTGCCACACAGCACAAGCTTCTCCCTGTGGCTTTTGAAATTTTTTGTTTTTCTTCTCCAAATTTTTCCTTTGATTCATCAGTTTATTAATTCAACAGCAAAACATAGTACCACAACAACATAAAAATTATACCCAATCAACATAGAGTAATTTTCCACAACCAATTCATTGACAGAAACCACACCTCAGTATCAATTACAACAATTAAACACAAACATAGGTAATTTTTACAAACCCAATTCCTACATACTATTCATCATAATTCCCATTATAGAGTCAGAATTCCACCCTTACCTTGGATTGGAGGTCACTTTATTCTACTAGTTAAAGTCTCTCGCCGTAGCTTCCTACCTTTGCCTCTTCTCTGTAACTTTGCAACTTCTCACGTTCCTACAAAATTCTCCAAGACTTGTTCAAATAACCTAATTCTCCTTATAATTTAGCTTAACCTTATAATTATTAATATTATTATTGGGCCTAACTTTCACACCTCCACCTTTACTACATACGGCCATATAATTAAGCCCAACAATAAATCTTATAACCATTCTAATGTTATTATTAATATTATTTCTAATATTAATCAACCAAATAACAACTTAGCAACTTAAATCAACATTTCTCGACATTTCACAACTTCAACGATTTCAACAACAATTTCAACCATTAATCCGTAATTTATTTAATTAAATAATTAATTAAATTAACAGGCGTTACAACTCTCCCTCACTTAGAATATTTTTGTCCTCGAAAATCTATTTGATACTACCATTCTTAGTACGAGTTTCGCACCCAAATCATTGATTTCCAAGTTGCATTTGGCAACATTTCGACCACTACTTTCTTGACATAACAACGCTCAACATGATATAATTCAAATCCACACGTGTTAATCATTCAACATCTCCGCGACATAACCGCTAACAACTTATCAATCACTTCAACAAAATACCATCAACTTTATTCATATTGTCGTATCTATCTTATAATGAAATCAACATAGCCAACATAATAAACTTTGTCATATTATGAAATACTATTCCTTACTTACGGTAATCAACAACAACATCATGACAACGGGAACAAAATCATTATAACATCAACTTAACAGTATAACTCAACAATTATACACACAACTCACCATCATCCAACAACCACATTAATATCCTTATAAAATCAGCAAATATTTATGAGAAAACACAGTACCCTGGCACATCTACCCTATATCAACAATTCATCAAATCAAACATGTAGATTAATACACACCATTCCCATAGGCTTTTCATGTTTAATCCTTTACTTCTAATGAGTCGTACACGCATAGCAATTGCGCCACATCATGCTTCAGCTGTGCAACTCTGATAATCCATCTTAAGTCACCGTCCTCATTAAAGTTTCCGTAAACTATCTAGTTCACAAGTTTCAATCTAGTTTTAGACCTTCCTTAACATCCATTGTAAAATAGTTGTTCGCTTGATATTCTCAATCTTTCACTTTGCAACGTTAATTCACATATAACTCGCCACTCTGACTTGTTCAATACGTCTCAACTCTTTTTTAGCCACTCTTCACACAAATTGGTGAGTGACTAACTCATGATATAACATTAACCACTTAACTCACCATTAAGATAGCAAGACAAGTCTATACTCTCCAACACGATCTCATCTACTATAAACAAGAGATTAAGGGTGATCAGTTTCTCAATTTGTCAATAGATAGCCGACAATCATAATGGAGTATAAACCATCGTTACCAAACTATAATAGTGTTCCTTTAGAACTTGTACTCAAGTCGCCTCAAGAACCATAATCCAATAATTTCCAATGAGGTTTTCAAATACTTCCACAATTTCCCTCTCACTCGATCTTGTCGATGAGACACCAACGCTCAACATATTACACGGTCTACATTACACTCACTTAGCCTTACTCTAAGTTTAATCATTCTATAACCAAAGAATTACTTTCTTCATCTCCGCATCATCAGGAATACAAATTCGATTAAGGAATCTCAACACACCTTGCACATCTAACTTGAAATCACTATTCCTAGACTGATCGATTTTAACCATAAAATCTACTAGTTTCACATCCAACTTCTGAGCCTCTTTGATACTCTCCAAAAATTCATTATTAATCTTCAACATTCCCAACATAACATCCCACGGTGTTACTTTGCAAACTAAACTCATATCTCTAAACTATTCAATTAATTCCAATTCTTTAACCATCATTGCCGACATATATAAAGTCTTTCAACTTAAAGCATCATCCACGAAATTAACTTTACTTGGATGATAATTTAAACCGAAATTATAATCTTTGAACAACTCTAACCATCTTCGTTGTCTCATATTCAATTGAAATCTTAACAACACCATTCCACACCGTTTTGGGGATAGAACCTCTCCAATTCTTCTTTTACACATGCCACTACCTTGGCATCATAAACACAACTCTAATTCCTCTTAAAAGCATATTCCTCTAAAAGGAAATATTCTCTTCATAAGCTGCATCTCTATGTGTTGCTCAGATACTTTCACATCCTTTTTCATGCCGAACATCTCATTTTTCAACTTATTTGTCAATAACATTTAATGCTTGACCTTGTCTCGAACAACTGCGATAATAATCATTTATGCCCAAAAAGCCTCTAGTTCCGTACACGAATTTAGAGTCCCTCCATATGGGAATGCATCAACCATATTTGAAAACACTTTCATAGGATAGAATATATTTCCATCTCCCCATAGGTTCAAACGGAACACCAATCTGATACTCGGAACACAAGATATGCATTTCTAAAGTTATCTGAAAATGTGAACACCGATGTCATGAAACGACATACTATTACACACCTTACGATAACATCAGAACATAATTTCTTTATACCAGTACCAAAATTTACCATCCTTGAAATCGTACTCATCTCCTCGCATTCCCGACTCTGACTCGCGATCCAAAACATTCCAACAACTTTTACAATCACTCACAAGGATCCCACGACAAGGTCTATAGCAATTTGTCACTCTATCATCGTTCAAACATCGACATATTACGCAAGGGATACTCAAACCGACAACTTCACAGTCCACCAGCAGCGCTGAAACATCGCAACTTTCTAAATTCCATCTTCTAAAAATTATCCTTGTTACTTAATAATCACCTTCATAAATATCAGGGATTTACACTCTACTCGTATATCAACAACCGTTACATTGCTCCTCATCCTTCGAGGAGTAAACATCAACAAAGTCTGATCATCCTCCCTCAAGACACTCCAACTTGATTAACAAACAAAATCATGAATCCATGTCATCTTCGGATTCAGGAAACAACAAAACTTCAGCATTACTTGCACTGTCGCCATCAACAGCATACTGAACTAACATCTTACAACCAAAATATATCAGAGAAATAAAGCTTCTCCCCCACTTATCTTCAAACCAACTCCTGCATATAATCGATTAGAAAAGCAAGCAAGCACCGACAGTGTTTCACACACTCATCGGGTACTAAGGAACAAACAACATTAGACAACTTGGTCGGACGAACCGACCTGCTCTGAAACCACTAATGTAACACACCATTTCTACCCGGATAATAATAATAAAATCAGAGTTCAACATAAATAGGATGATACATTTTCAACTTAAAATTAAACTTTATTTAATTGCATATAAAACAGATATATAACACTTAATTCGGATGGATCGATAACAACCTGATTTATTCTTAAAAATCAAACAACTTTTATTGATAAGCAGCGGAATCTACATACTCAACTTCAATTCACTTAACATCTTTTATTCAACTAAAAAAACTTCAAGACAACAATTATTTCATGTAATCAACTTAAAAATTCAACAACTAAAATAATAATCAACAACTAAACATCAAGCATTCATCCCCCCCGAGTACTACGTATCAGAGCGACAAAACCGACTCGAACTGACGAAGGTAACAACTATTCTTCTTGATTACCTGCACGTTACCAACAGAGGGCAACATTCAAACAAAATGGGTGAGATATCGAACTATATAATTGAATGTATGATAATTAATATATCAGAATCAGTTCATCTAAAATCACAACTTCACAACTTATACACAACAACTATTACAACAGAGCATCACAACGACGTAACGACTAATTCACATCTTTTAGATAATACCTGTCACAACAAGTCAACAACATAAAGCAACAACAAATATATCATCACCACAACTCAAGATGCAACATCAAATGCGACTCAATTACAGTGCACATGCATGTGGTACCATTGGAGCAGAACTCACAACTTAAAAACGGAGCAGAAATTCCATCTTAAAAATGGAGCCGAACTCCCATCTTAAAAATTGCCAATTAATAGAGGCATAAACAAGGCATAATCCTTCTTCGCAGTTTGCCAATCCAGGCCATAACAAAGTATGCAAATGTATGTGACTCAATGAATGCGCTATCACATACTCACAATAATCATCATTCATCACAAGGCATAACCCCACATCACCATTATTACCAGTAAATAGAGGTAATTCATCATCATCTAAAATTCTCTACAACTTCACATTATCAACAAGAATTCACAGAGACAATCACAACAACATAACATCTCAACATTAGCCTTAGGCCTACAATTTTATATTTCCAATAAATAGAGGCAGCATAACAACAACAACAACAAATATTAACAACAACATAACCACAACTATTTAACTTTGGCAACAAGCCTACAATTTGATTCTTGTCAATAGTTAGAAGCAATGCAACAAAATTCATCACATGCAACTTCATAATTAACCACGACAATTGTTCTGTATAATTATTTGGACAAATCGACTAAATCCTGCTAATTAATTAATTCTCCACTGATATTTTATTACTGATAACTTTATGTTACTAATTCACATCTTAGTCTCTACCTTACAGCAACTTATACAATCCACCGTCTCAACCGTAATATTTTACAAACATTTTGCGTAATCATTCGGACAATTCAACTATATTCGGCTAAATAATCCTCTGCCTGAATTACTAATATTTCTATTTTGTATTAATATTATCAAGACCATCCTGGTATTGTTATTTCACAAGCTCTGCTACTTGTAATTATTATACTGCTAGATTATTCTCCTACTAATTTATTACTGTTAATAATTTCTGATAAGGTTCCCGCAATTACATGCTACTAGTATTAATCATCCTTGCAATCGTTTTACTGTTAATAGCCTTTTGTTATTGTTTTAAAAAATTATATCCTACTGCTACTAGTTTCTAATACTTTTATATTTCCCTGCTGCTCCTATTTAATAATATTTCCTACTAGCATGTTCTACTAATATTATTTGCCAATATTCCACTAATATACTAATAAAATTCTATACTAGTATACTAATTCCATTACCAAAAGATATCATAAAGAAACACTTCTCTGAGTTCCCCTCAGCATATTGTTTTCCCTTTTCCTTCTAGGGTGCCGATCGCACCCCCTTCCTCTCCACATGTGACGTTCGACACAATACTTCCTGCCGCTCAGCACTTCTTTTCTCCTGCCGGATGTCACTCTTTTTCATGCATGTTGTGCCGCACACGCAGGCTTCTCCCTGTGGCTTCTGAAAAATTTTGTTTTTCTTCTCCAAATTTTTCCTTCGATTCATCAGTTTACCAATTCAACAGCATAACATAGTACCACAACAACATAAAAATTATACGCAATCAACATAGAGTAATTTTCCACAACCAATTTGTTGACAGCAACCACATCTCAGTATCAATTACAACAATTAAACACAAACAGAGGAAATTTTTACAAACCCAATTCCCACATATTATTCATCATAATTCCCGTTATAGAGTCAGAACCCCACCCTTACCTTGGATCGAAGGTGACTCTATTCTACCAGTTAAAGTCTCTCGTCGTAGCTTCCAACCTTTGCCTCTTCTCTGTAACTTTTAAACTTCTCACGTTCCCACAAAATTATCCAAGACTTGTTCAAATAACCTAATTCTCCTTATAATTAGTTTAACCTTATAATTATTAATATTATTATTGGGCCTAACTTTCACACTCCCACCTTTACTATATACGACCATATAATTAAGCCCAATAATAAATCTTATAACCATTCTAATGTTATTATTAATATTATTTCTAATATTAATCAACCAAATAACAACTTAACAATTTAAATCAACATTTCTCGATATTTCGCAACTTCAACAATTTCAACAACAATTTTAACCATTAATCCGTAATTAATTTAATTAAATAATTAATTAAATTAACGGGCGTTACACACGCTGAAGAAAAAGAATTTTCCAAAATCTTTATGGAGTGAAGTTGTTTCGACTGCAGTTTATATCTTGAACAAGTGTCCTACCAAGATATTGAAGTACAAGGTTCCTGAAGAAGTATGGAGAGGCAAATGACCATCAATGAGTCATTTGAAGGTGTTTGTCTCTATGTGTTACAAGCATGTTCATGGTGCGAGAAGAAGGAAGCTTGATAACAAGAGTGAACCTGTAATTCTGGTAGGATATCACAAGACGGGTGCATACAGGATATTCAATCCAATTAATGAGAAGATTGTGTTAAGTCGAGATATTGTGATTGATGAAAATTATGCCTGGGACTGGAATTCTAGTAATTCAATTAACAAGTCATTGATGAGCTCCTATTTTGACGAAGAAACTGATGAAGTCAAAGTCGAAGGAATTTCTGAGAATCCAGTCGAAGTTAAAGTAGAAGCAGTTACTAACATTCTAGAAACAGTCGAAGTTGAAGAGGCTGTGGCTGAAACAAGCCAAAGACCTTAAAGAAATAGAGTTCTTCCAACAAGACTTCATGATTATGAGGTAGTAGGTGGTGAGGAAGTCACACCAGATGGAGAATTAGTTCATTTTTCTTTACTTGCAGGTGTAGAACCAATCAACCATAACGAAGCTTTGAAGATTAATTTGTAGAAGTTAGCTATGGTCGAAGAGTTACAAGAAATTAAAAGAAAAAATACATGGGATTTAGTCGAATTGCCAGCATATACAAAAGCTATCAAAGTGAATTGGGTGTTCAAGTTGAAACACAATGTTGATGGTTTGATAGAAAGATATAAAGCAAGATTAGTAGCTCGAGGGTTTCTTCAATGATAAGGACTCAACTACTTTGAAGTATTTTCTCCAGTAGCAAGATTGGAGATTGTTCGACTAGTGGTAGCATTGGCATGCAATTAAGGCTGGTTGACATTTTATTTAGATGTGAAATCAACATTTTTGAATGGTCCTTTAGATGAAGAGGTATATGTCACAAAACCTCCAGGGTTTATGATTGAGAAGGAAGCGAGTAAAGTATATAAGTTGCACAAAGCGCTTTATGGCCTCAAGAAGGCACCTAGGGCATGGAGCAAGAAGATCGACTCATACTTAGTCAAATTGGGATTTGTCAAATGCAAATATGAGTATGATGTCTATGTTCAGGTTGTAGCACAAGATATAACAATTATCTGCTTATATGTTGATGACTTGCTAGTAACTGGAAACAAATTGAAGAACTTGTCGAAATTCAAAGAGCTGATGATGAAGGAATTTGAAATGTCGGATCTGGGAAAATTATCTTATTTCATAGGCAAGGAATTTCAAATGTCAAAGAAAGGTATGATGCTACGTCAAAGAAAGTATGTCAAAGAGATACTCAAGAGATTCAGAATGGATGATTTGAATCGCGCATCCTCACATGTCGAACCAAATGTAAAGTTGGAGAAGAATGGAGAGGAAGACAAAGACGATGTAACTTTGTTCAAGCAAATTGTGGGATCTTTGAGATATGTGTGCAATAATCGATCTGATATAGGTTTCATTGTTGGATTAGTAAGCATATATATGAGTGAACCAATAGTGTCACATATGAAGGCTGTAAGAAGAATTCTGAGATATTTGAAGAGTTCGATAAATTGTAGAATGTTATTTCGACGAGATTCTAAAGACAAAGAAGCAATAGTTAATTGCTTTTTAGATGTTGATTAATGTGGAGATAAGGAAGATCAAATAAGAATTAGATATTTCTTTCAAGTATGTGGTACCCCAATCTCATGGTGTTCGAAGAAGCAACCTCTGGTGGCATTGTCATCGCGTGAAACTGAATATATACCAAGATCCTATGTTGCATGTCAAGCAATTTGGATGAGATATGTACTGAAAGAAATGGAGGTCAAAGTGAAGAAACATCTAGTGTTGTAAATCGACAACAAGTCATCCATAAATCTGATAAAGAATCTAGTTCTTCATGGAAGAAATAAACATATCGAAGCTAGGTTTCACTTCTTGAGGGAAAAGGTAAATCGAGGTGAACTTGAAGTTAGACATTGCTCAAGCGAAACACAGTTGGTCGACATTTTCACTAAAGGATTGAAGATCGACAGATTCCTGAATTTGAGAAAGAAATTAGGAATAGTTTAGACCGATTGTGACTAGCGTATGTTCGACAACTTGGATTATGGGGGTGTTTTAAAATATTAAAATAGATTAGATTAGATTTGATTAAATTTAATATTTAAATAAAATCCAAGTTGTGTTAGCCCAACCCCAATTAGAGTTGTATATAAATAATCATAGTATGTTTCCTAATTTTGTACCATTCATTCAAGTGAAAAATATAATCCTTATTTCCTTTATTATTCTCTCTTTCTCTTCTCACTAAAAGTGTCTCACACACTAACACGTTGGACATGTCCATTTTCCCGCACTTTAGTGCAGCACGGGTAAAGAGTTTAAATCTGAACTCTCTAATATGCTCATCCCACCCCATTTCGTTTTTTCGCGGGCTTTTGCATGCATTTGAATTTACATGAATTTTTTTATTTTTAGATCTAAAAAATGCAGTGTGTGCAAGTCCGGTCCGCCTTGCCATCACTTTTATTGCGAAAAGTGCGAAACGGGTCAAGAATTTAGATCTGAATTCTCTAATATGCCCATCCCTCCCCGTTTCATTTTTTTCAGACATTTGAATTTACATGAATTTTTATATTTTTAGATTTAAAAGATGTAGTGTGTGAAAGCCCGTTCCGCCTTGCCCTCACTTTTATTGCGAAAATGATCAATATTTTAATCCCGCACTTTCAAATATGTCCGTCCCATTTTTTAAGGGATATATATATATATATATATATATATATATATATATATATATATATATATATATATATATATATATATATATATATATATATATATATATATAACTTCTTTATCTCTAATTTTATCAAACAATTAATAAATAAACCCGTGCTAACCACGATCAAAGAAGTTAAAGGCTTGTGTATACCATGCACAAGCACGTGCATTTCAATGGCTACCACAATAGAGTTTATTAACATAAACAATATCCTATAAAGTTTGTAAGTAAAACTAAAATGTTTCTTCTACATATGACTAAGAATAGCTTAGATGGAGCTAATATTTCCTTATCCAAATATACTTTTAGATTTTAGATGGAGATATGGTTTTCTAAATATTCTTAAATGATTAAGTGTAAAAACATATTCTATTTTGTATGGGAAGATTCCTTCTCCAATTGAGACAGCTGGATCTGCTACCTAATTTGAGACTTATCCCAATGTTTTCATTTACTATTTCTTAGCTCACATGGGACTTTTGTTGTTATTATTATTAGAATATTGAGAGAGATTCTGCTAGTCGAGCATTTATGAATTTAACTATACATATATTTAATTAAAGTTCACATAAACTAATATTAGATTCTCTTGTTTAAATATCCAGGTTAGTGAAGATTAGTATTCTCATTTATGAATTTTTATAGTAAGAATTCTATTAAGGGAGTACTAGGAGTATTTGAATCCTCTTATAAAAAACTATGAGCAATATTCTGAAAAAACAAGAGCCTATTGATTGAAACTTATCTTAAATAATACAAACAATTTCTGTAGAATTCGTACGGGCCTATTTCTAAATCTTCAATTTAATGTCCCAACCTAAATCAGAAACATAAGGATTAAGCTCGCTAAATATGACATTGTTCCAATAACACCAAATACACCACACAACCGCCAACTAAATAGAGTTAGCCTTGTCTTTCTTCACCCCTAACTTGTTACACTCATTTACCCAATTATACAGAGAACTACAAATGTGATCTCCTTAGATCAGATAATAAATCACACCAAGAAGAAATATCTCTCCAAAGCAACTTAATACAAGGGGAGTCCAAGAAAATGTGAAATAAAGATTCGATCTCTCCCAAACAAAAGACGCAAAGAGAATCGTTAGAAGAAAGAATAATACCTCTATGTAAGAGATGATCCCTCGAAGGTAATCTATTCAACATACATCTCCACCCAAAGGCTTTAATTCTAAATGGAACCTGAGACTTCCAAATATTCTCAATAATCGATAATGACCCTTCATCTAAAACAGAAACTGAAGACAAATTGGATAACAGATGTTGCACCCCAAAATTTGTCCTCTTATTTATAACCCTAAATGGCTTATGATTCATCATTGTACATACTCAAGCATTATATTGATTATATAGTTATGGGGTCAAGGTATCTGATATTGATTCTCTTCATTTCAAGAAGAAGAGGATTGTGTTCTCAGGAATTAAGAGGATGAGAAAGCCTCTAGGACGTGATATCATTCAAGCTACAATGATGCAATACACTTCAAAGTGCCTCAATACCATCTTTTGGTCATCAGATGATTTGAGTTTCAAGGGTTTGGGTATACCACAAACTTTTATCTAACTATTTCCTCAAAATTAGGGTTTTTGGTCAAAATCAACCTGAGGATGACTTTTTGATCAAATCCTGAATTCACGAGGCACAACATGATTCTAGATATCCCTACATGCCTCATTGTTTCACTCAAGTTGATTTAATGCATTCAATTGGTTCTCTTGAGGAGTAAGATAATGTGGGACACTTGAGAGTACAAAGAAATACATCATAGTGTGGGTAACTTTGGTATCAAAATGAGTATCGTGAACTACTCTTTGGATATTCATTTACATTCAAGACACAGAATCTTCATTTGTTTGTGGTACGTTGTGTGTTTTATTCAGGAAGTCCTCATATGAGTTAAGAATTGGCATTGAATCACTGAGGGATATAAGCTGCATTGATGAGAATGTTGGTATTGGGTCAAAGATGACTTTAAGAGGATTCTTTATTCTCAATTTAACATTTTATTCAGGATGAAATCCAATTTCCAAATACATAAAGTAGATGGAATTGTTCTCTTATTTGAAACCAAGTTACAAAGTCTAAGATTCATGTACAACTTCCTGTACCAATATCAAGTTCATTACAAACACTTTTCCATTTTCACTTACAATAGCCAAGATAAAATACAAGGAATACAAATAATTTACATGAAAAACTATCAAAACCTAAATTTATGGCCTTAGTTCTTGTCTTCAAACCCTCTTCATGCTTTGCCATCACCTTAACCACTACACTTTCAAAAAAAATCCAAATCCGCGTAAATGCTTCTATAAGCCACACACAAGTTGCTACATAGTTCAAGAGCACATTAATAAACCAACCCACAGTAGTTTAATCATCATTCAACATAATCCAGATATTTGGATATAAACTTGCAGCAGCACAACCAAAAATCAGATGAAATTAATGCATCAAGAAAATTGAATAAAACATGCCTCAGGCAAAGATCAGAGGGAGAGATATAAAAAAATTATGGAAGAATTCAAGGAATGGTATACGGTTTAATAAATCCAACAATGACCCAGTTCTAAAAACCAGTTCAGTTCACATATTCAAAAGAGAAAATACATTCAATAAGAATTAGAGAGAAATATTAAATCAGAAATACAATAAACAGCTCATGCCATCTCATAATAGAGATATTCAAGCATGGTTAACTCTCAATCTCACCATTCAATCTCCAACAAAAAATAAAATCCAATGGATGAGGGTTGTGAATCCATAACAAACTCTTAACGGCTATATAATAGAAATTATGGACACAAATCAGGGGGGTGAAAGGGAGATTTATTCATATGAGAAACTCAGAAAGAAAATTCAACAAACTCACCAGAAAAATATCTAGTCCCTCTCTCTCTGCAAAGAACTCTTCAATCACCTCATCAAATCTTCATCTCTACACAATGATTTCAATGTTCAACAACACTTATGTGATTATCTTCATTCTCTACATTCAACAACAATTATCTCTCATCATCTTCAGAGCAACACTTCTCGGAATCATCAACTTTCATCACGACAACCACGAATCTTTAATCATCATTTATCTTCTACTCTCTGCAAACACATCAAATCAACATTCATAATCACTGTAACCACACGAATCTGCAACAACACAAAAATGAATTTGTAACATCAACGACTCGAAAATCGCATATAAGAAGAAGAATGAACAAAAGATTGCAATTGCTTACCTGAATTCTCATTACAACATTAGTAAAGAAACATCGAAGAGCACACTTGAAGTGATTGAGAGGAAGGTCACAAAGAAGAACGAATCAAAGATAGAGTCGAGCTCGAACATTGTGATCTGGTAGCCGTAGTGAGTGCAAGCGGTGGCTCTGAGGAAAACGGATTCACGAAGGTGTTGATGACGGAAACAGAAGAATCCAGCTAAGATCTTGGCATAACGGTGAATCGAAGGGAAGAATAAAATTGAAACAGAGATGACGCTATATGTTGGTGGTTGAAGAGCAGCAACTTCGTTTTGGCTAATTACAATCGGAGAGGGAGTTCTCGAAGTCGGCCATGATTTCAATGATCGAAGAAGAAGAAGACGCTCTGATAAGTGAAAATTATAGTTATTTTTGTATATACTTTTTGTTTCACTTATCGACTTTTTGTTGTTAATACTCGTTAAATAACCCCTGCTTTGTTGTAAATACATTTAGTTTGTATATAATTTAGTTTTCGATTCATTTGTGTAACGTTTGATAGTTTTAATGTCTTTTTGTAGGTATTGTTGTGTATTTTGAGCATTGAGGAATAAGGTGTCAAAGGCACGACTCCATATGCGCGTTTTCAGAATAAAAGACCAGTTTATCCCGGGAGAGCCCGGTTAACGCATAGAGGCCGCTAAGCGCGAGTGCGCTTAGCGCATTTTATAGCGCACTGCTTGCATTTTTTACTGTTTTGGAAGAAGCATAATTTTGAAGCCCACTTAACACGATTTAGGTCAGTTTGATGTGTAAAATAAGGAAGTCGTTCTTAGCGCACCAAGCCCGCTTAGCGCGATCTGCTGAGATTTGTTTTATAACTACATTTCATTCGTTTCTTAGGTTATGGTTTTGAGGAAGTTTTTGCTCCCAGCTCCATCCACCTTCATTTTTTGTTAGATTAGCTTAGAATAAAACATTAGGGCTTTTCTTATGGATGATTAGAGTTGGATTTCTCATCGACCGACACTGACAAACTGGAAGATTTATGGTTTATCTCTTCTCCTCTCTTTGTATTTATCTTTTGTTGGGTATTGTATGTATATTTACTTTTATCTCATGTATATTTGTCACCCTTGGCGTTATATAAAACTTTCTTTACAAATCTCTGTCAATTGTTATCCTTGATTTTTGCTCTGTGCTAGGGATTTGAGTTACTATAGACATATATTGCTTAGATTCTTATCTAGGATGATTATCGAATAGTGTCTGAATTCTAGATATAGATTTGGCCTTTCTATTCACTTAGGGTGTCTGAGATTAATGCCTCTGTGTTGTTTGTGTCGCTCTGAGAGCACGTCAACGCAAGCGAGTACGGTTGACTTCCATGTTGTTGTGGTGGTTGAGAGATCACTACCGAGGTGATGCAGCTGGCTTCTCAGTTTGGGTTAGAAATGACTTAGATTGTGAGTGACACGTGATGACATTGATGAATATTGTAGGTTTAGTATAAGAGGTCGATAAGTTTAAGTCTGTGAGAAGTAGTATATATGAACGCTTGACAAGTTATCCTTTTTTCCTTTTTATACATTCATTTTTTGTTGATACTTTTTCTTTCAACCCATTTATCCCCAAACTCATTAACAAGAGATTTGTCGAACAACAAATCAATAACCAATCTTTATGGAAACGATACAATATAACCTAAATATCACCCGATAAATTAATAACTTACTGTTTGCTTGTCGCTTTACCGCTGAAACACGCTCGCGGTATGGATTGAGTGAGAATAGAGGAAGAGGCTTGTTCACGAAGAAGACAAAGCAACACTATGCTTGAACCCCAGATCATTTCCTTTTTTTTCAATTTTATGTATTGTTTATTTATTTATTGAATTCAATAAATAAATAAATATTATGAATAAAAAAAATCTGGATTGAACAAAAGGTGATGAAGTGTGTTGATGGGTTGGACAAACCGAGTTTGTCATCTCTATAAGCCCATGGCATCATTTTTGAGAAATTAAAATTGGACTAAGTTCAATATTGGGCTTGATGTTTGTTCA
Organism: Vicia faba; assembly: GCA_948472305.1. Lineage (NCBI taxonomy): Eukaryota > Viridiplantae > Streptophyta > Magnoliopsida > Fabales > Fabaceae > Vicia > Vicia faba. Next base: position 162,687 of record CATIWC010002626.1, on the reverse strand, counting down.
ATTACTTACATCATACCACTAAATTCAGCATGTACCTCCAGAATATTCATTTTCTACACTTCACTACGCCAAAAAGGCCATTAGACAACACTTTTATACAAAAGCGCTGCTATAAGTGAATTAAAAAAATAAAACATGGAAACTGTATACGAAAATGAGTAAAAGCGCTGCTAAAAGACCGACCTTAGACAGCGCTTATGAAAAGCGCTGCTGAAAGGGTTGCTTTAGAAAGCGCTTAAAAAAAGTGTTGGTAAAGGACCACATTAGCCAGCGCTTCTCCTAAGCGTTGTCTAAAGTCATATAAATTTAAAAAAAAATTCTTAAAAGCGCTGCTAAAAGGGTTGCTTTAGAAAGCGCTTAAAAAAAGCGCTGGTAAAGGACCACATTAGCCAGCACTTCTCCTAAGCGTTGACTAAAGTCATAAATTTTAAAAAAAAATCTTATAAGCGCTGCTAAAAGGGTTGCTTTAGAAAGCGCTTAAAAAAGCGTTGGTAAAGGACCACATTAGCCAGTGCTTCTCCTAAGCGTTGTCTAAAGTCATTAAATTTAAAAAAAAAATTCTTAAAAGCGCTGCTAAAGGCCCATATTGGCCAACGCTTCTCAAAAGCGCTGTCTAAAGTCATAAAATTAGAATTAAAAAATAGAATCCCTCCATAACACGTTTCTATTCATATAACTCGTTTCTATTCACACTTTTCTCTTCGTCCTTCTGTCGTTCCTCCAATATCACCCCCCTTCCGTCGTCCCTCCGATCACCCTCCTTCTGCCGTTCGTCTGACCTCCCTCATTCCGTCGTCCCTCCGATCACCCTCCTTCTGCCGTTCGTCTGACCTCCCTCCTTCCGACGTCCCTCAATTTCCGTCCTCCACCGTATCCCAAGGTAAGTTTCCTTTGTTCCTATCTCTATTGCTGCTATGGTTCTTTGGGTATTTGGTTTATAACATTTGATTTTTTGGACTCTCTTGTAGGACTTCTATCAACCATTTCACCAACATTTGGTTTTGTTAAGCTTGGTTCAACATTTCCTTCTACATTTCTAGGTATTCATTTCCTTCTACATTTCTAGATATTTCCTTCTACATTTCTGCAAAACCTGTGACCTGTTTATAAGTTCAATTAGTTAGTGATATAAACTCTGTTAGCTTGTCCAGTTTTATTTAGTTTCAATGAAGGTTGGATGTTGATGTCACGTTTATTCGTGTATAAACTATCCGAGAAACTATTGGGGCTACCCGTTTTGTTTTATTTGTTAGAGTTTTGGGTTTGAATTCAATATTGTGTCACTTTGTGTGAGAAAATTTGAAAGAGATTTTGATGCATGTTGTTATGAATTCAAGGTTTAATTCGGTTATGGTTCCACTTTGTTGTGATAGTTTGATTTAATTTTGGTTTCGATGATGACTTGATGTCTATGCCGCGTTATTCGCATAAGATATAGTCGAGAACCATTCATGGGGCAGCAATTCATCTTTTACCGTTGCTTTGAGATTCAGACAACTTTATTGTGTAATTTGATTTAAATTCGAAAGTTTGCATGATTGTGACACCGGGTGCTTTCCAATTTTGTTTCGAATCTTCTTGAGTTGAAACTATCAAGCATTCATAACTTGTTATAGTTGCTGCACGGTTTTTGTTTAATCAAATAAATCATGTGTTGAAATTAATTTTCCATGTTCCGATTCTTAAATTGTGTAACAAAATGAGTTCTTTGATTTTATTTTCATTTGAGGATTGGTATCGTGATTTTATTCTCAACTCTATGAATTTTCAATGTTAGTGTGCTTACTAAAAAGTTGGTTAAGACTTTTTTGTATTGGTGTAGTTAGTCAGAGACCATCACCGATTCGAAGAACATCAAAGCAGCATCATCTTCCGTCGGCACCAATAACCCCCTCTTCTTTCTTTGGTAAGTCAAGTTTAAATTCAACATTACCGACTCATTTATTTATTTACTATCTGCTTCCTAAATTATAAAACATTCTATCTATATCAATTAAAAAGCACAATTAATTTTATATAGAAATAATTAATTTTAGTCTATATCAAACTAGAACTAATCCAATTAAATCTTACGAAATATTTCTAAAAGTTTGTATTAATATTCTTTTTGTGTCGCGAAAGTGTTTTTCTTTATGTTCTTTTGAAATAGTTGCGTGAATAATTGTAGTGTTTTTTTTACCTTAATTAGTAGTAATTCCATGGATAAAAAATGGATGAGTGTCGATCGATTGTCAAAAGAGTATGAGAATGGGGTATCAGAATTCGTTAAGTTTGATGTTGAACACATCAAAGACTCCATTCTAATGAAATGTTCTTGCTTGGGTTGTTGTTATGTGGGTCGGGTTGATGCATATGGATTGAAATCGCATTTACTGACGCGTGGGATTGATCGAAGTTATAAGTGTTGGATATATCATGGTGAGAAAATTAACGAGAATGTTAAACCGGGGAAGAAAAGTAATATGGCAACTTATGCTCCAGACGACAATGACACAGATACATACGGTTGTGATCGAGTCGAAGATATTATAGAATCACTTGAAGAAGATCTTAAGGATTGTCCCAAAATGTTTGAGAGGTTGGTAAGCGATGCAGAGAAACTGTTGTATAAAGGTTGCACTAAATTCATAAGACTGTCTGTGGTATTAAAGTTGTACAACTTAAAGGCGGGCAATGGATGGTCGGATAAAATTTTCAGAGTTATTAGCCCTTATGAGAGATATGCTTCCGGAGGATAATGTTCTTCCTAATCGAACCTATGAGGCCAAAAAATGTTGTGCTCTATTGGCATGAGCTATGATAAGATACATGCTTGTCCAAACGATTGTGTTTTGTTTTGAAATGAATGTGCATCGTTAAATAATTGCCCTAAATGCAGTTTATCTCGATATAAGCAAAAATTGTCTCTAGTAAAAGTCTTATGGTATTTTCCTTTAATTCCAATATTTAGGCGCATGTTTCATAGTGAAGCTGATGCAAGACACTTGACTTGGCATGCAGATGAAAGAATTATTGATGGAAATTATCGACATCCGGCAGATTCACCACAGTGGTCAAAAATTGATGATGACTATCCTGATCTCAGAGAAGAAGCAAGAAACCTTCGCTTGGCATTATCTACTGATGGAATGAACCCACATGGTCTTCAAAGTATCTCACATACCACATGGCCTATTATTCTTATAATTTATAACCTACCTTCATGGCTATGTATGAAGCGTAAGTACATGATGTTATTTATGTTAATTTTTGGGCCTAAACAACAAGGGAATGACATAGACGTATACTTGACACCTTTGATCGAAGATTTAAAGATTTTGTGGGAGAACGGCGTGGAGGTTTATGATGGATATAGGAAAGAAAGTTTCAATTTGAGGGTGGTGTTGTTTGGCACAATTAATGATTTTCCCACACACGGGAATCTATCTGTGTATAGCATTAAAGGTCAATGTGTGTGTCCTGTTTGTGAAGATGGAACTGATACTACGCGATTGGAACTTTGTCAGAAGAATGTGTTTCTCGGTCATCGTAGATTCTTACATTCTAAACATCACTATCATGGGTGGAGAAAAACATTCAATAGAGACATCGAACAACGTAAAGCTCCACCTGCATTGTCAGGTGACAAAATTTTTGAAAAGGTGAAAGATGTGCGTAGGTAGCCCTATCGTTGGATGTTTGAGGGATATTCGAAGGGATGTACAGTCATAAAGGCAACATGTGGAGACGCTTTAGAAATTTTGTTTAGGGACTAGATCATTTACCGAAAGGCAACTGTAGGTTCATTGAGGGACTATGATCTTTTGATTTACGGGTCTTTGCTAAAGTGTCCCCGTTTCGAGGGACACGACTGTTTTTCTGAAGGCAACCAAAGTGGGAGTACCCTAGAGGTGTATATGTGCAAGGTGTGTTATGTTCAGTTATTTTAGTCTTGTGTTAAGTTTGCTAACGTTTTATTATTCTTGCCATACGATCCTATTAGTCATACATCTAGCAGTTAATATATATACAGGAATTTAAAGTGCGAAAAGTTAAATCCTACGCTATTACAATGCTTCGGGGGGGGGGGGGGGGGGGAGATTTACATGTCCAAATGGGGAAAAATAAAGAAAGAAATAAAGTCCTATTTTAATCTATTACATTCCATCAGCAGATACAAAAATATGAAAAAGAATAATAGAAAAAGAATAATAGAAAAAGAAATATATGAACGCGCACGAATTGGGAAAAATACGTCTAAAACCCCTTAAAATTTCTAAGTAAACAAGAAAATATTTTTTTGGTTTTGTTTATTTTAAGAAAATACAACCTAAGTCTATTTAATTTTAATTTCAAGAAAAGGTTAAAATGATTAATTAATTTGTTTACAAATTAATTTGATTAATAAAAACTAATCTAATATTTTTTTGTGGTTTTTTTATTTAAATTTAATTTAAAATCAATAAAGAAATGAATAAAGCAAAATTAAAGATAGAAGAACCCTCCTTCGATTCAAAGGGAAAACGTGGCCTTTCGATTCAGGGAAGAATGATGGGCTTTCGATTCATAGGAAGGTGCCTTTCGATCCAGGGGAAAATAGCTATCATTCGATCCAATGAACGGATATTATCCTTCGATCCAATGAAGGGATGTGGATTTCGATCTAGAGGATACTGTTAAAAGAGCCTGATGGATCACCTGTGAGGGCACTAAATCTGCAAAGATACGGTTAGAAAAATAAAGATGCAGGACCTGGGTATCGAACCCAGGTCCTTCAATCCTGTGTGCGTTTGGTCTATTCAGGCTAGATCTGCAGTAAGTGTTAGAAACAAAGCAAAATGTAGACCTGGGTGTCAAAACCATATCCTAAATCTTGAATACAAATCGAATGAATTACAAATGTTAATATATCATGCAAATGTAAAGTATGATCTCTTGCCCATTCTTACCAACAGTTGGAAGCTTCGATTTGGCACTTCAGGACATGGAGATGCTTGCTTAGGGACTGGTGATTGGGAACACTTCCTGCAGGCTTTAGGGGGTGAATAGAGTGTTGTTGAAGACTCCTTCGATGGGGACTACTTATGAGGATTTTGATAGTTTTAGTATGGATTATGAGGCAGCGTGTGCGTGCCTTTCTTTCTTGTGGGTTTGTCCTCTTTTTCGTCCCCTTTGCAATGTGTCATAGGCCTTGTATTTGTAGGAGTGTGAGGGTGCATGAAAATGGCAAGGGAGATCCACTTAACAAGGCTTTCAAAGCCATGAGACAAGAATCAGACATATTAAAAGATTTCCTTTTTTTGAAATATTCATTCCTCTTTGGAATCTTGAATGAACCTGGACACCTTTGTCTTTCGAATGCCTTCCAGCGTTGCTCTTCGATTGGCCCAGAGTCTTGATTCGAAGTGTTCAGAAACCTCCTTATTAGAGTTTATTCGATTGAGTCTACCTATTTTCCCTAATTGCTTGATTCAAACAACTCAAACGAAAACTTCATTCTGGCCAATCAAAACCTCATTTGTCACCACCTTCAAATGCCATTGCACAAGAGGCCTGGGCCTGGCCATATGAAGGACCAAGACCCATCATAAGGAAAGCTTGCATTCAGTAACCATGTGTCCTTTGAATGGACCAATGAATGCTTCTTCGAAGGGACCTTATGAATGCGCCTTCGAAGGGACTATCATGGGTGTCGAAGCATGAAAAACTGTTTCAAAGGGGACCATGCCCAGTCAAAGCTGGCACAAAGGCAGCCAATGCCTTGTGGGTTAAAGGGAGCTTTTTTCCTGGTGGATAGAAGGCAAATCTGAAGGAGTCTTGGCCTTGTGTGCTGAAGAGGGGGCCTTTGCCTTGTGAATCGAAGGCATGTCTGAATCAGCCCTTTGTCTTGTGAATCGAAGACCAGTGAAAGGGGCCTTTTGCCTTTTAGATCGAAGGCAAGATGATGGGTCTTTGCCTTGTGAAACCAAGGCAAGCATGAGGAAGCTTTATGAATTAAGCTTGATCGAAGGAGATTCAGCACCCAATCGAAGCTTGTATGCAGGAGTTCACTGCTGGTGAATCGAAGCAAACTTGTAGGGGATTATTGCTTGTGAAGCTTGGAACAAGGCTTGTTTGAAGGGGAACCAATGCATAATCAAGCTGATGGGCCAATTCTTGGTCGAAGGGTTTTAGGAGCCCAGTCGGAGCTTGTCGTCATGCCAATCGAAGAACACTATTTAGATACCAATCGAAGGAAATTGTTGAACTGCCAATCGAAAGACACTTTGCTAACATTCAAAAATTTGATTTTATTTAGGAAAGTGTTTGTAACCACCCATATAAGAGAGAAAAACCTTGGGAAACATGAGAGGGAAAATTTTGGGGTACAACAAAAGTGTTATTGGTATGTTACTCAATATAAAAGGAAAGTCTAAGGATGACCTTAAAGCAAGTGAGGATATGTTAAAGATGGGAATAAGAACTGAATTAAGACCCGTGAAGAAAGGAAGACGAACATGTCTACCACCTGATACTTTTACTCTATCTAGAAAGGAGAAAAAAATATGTGCAAGTTTCTAAGTGAAGTTATAGTTCCATTAGGATACTCTTCAGATATTAGAAGACTTGTTTCTATGAAAGACCTCAAGTTGAAGAGTTTAAAGACACATGATTGTCATGTTATAATGGAGCATTTTCTACCAATAGGTAACTGTTGTACCCCAAAATTTGCCCTCTCATTTCATCAACATTTTCTCACCACAAGACCCTTGGAGCTCAAGATTAAGTTAGGGTTTGCTCTGCTCAAGACTCCTCCTTGCACTGTTGACCCAAATTAGGGTTTGTGTTTGCAAAAAGATGATTTGACCTAAAATGCCCAAAGTAACTTTCATGCTTTATGTTGGACTCACAAGTTTATCCATATCAATTTTCAAGCCTTGATTCCAATCTTTGCCCAGTCAATTGGACAATTGACCTAGAAATCAGCTGTATAAGGAAAAAGTAAATTGTGGCCAATTGACAGTCAAACTTCATGATTTTTTACCCACATCAACATTTTGAACTCATATGGACCATTTGATCAAGTTTGGATCACAATTCCACAAGAAATTTGATCAGATCACCAAAAGGGCAAAATGGTCATTTTTAGGGTTTTGACTGCATAAAGGCAATTTTTGACTGTTTGACCTAACCAATGGCAAACCAAGCTCACATATGGACTCAAAAACTCAATGGCATTGTCTTTACACATTCAACAAGTTCAAAAGATCTCAAATGCACAGGATTGACAGATGAATTTTCTAGTCAACTGATCAAAATTTGACTGTATACTGAAAAGTCAAACTTTGACTTTTTGGTCAAAATCAAGTGCCAAGATTCATTTTTCATCAAGACATGTCAAATTATGAAACTTTTTCATCAAGAAATCCAAATTTGCAAATTAGGGTTTAAGATGAGAAAATTTCATAACTTAGAATTTTTCTAAGTATGAAACTTCCTTATTTTTTTCCTAACTTTGCCCCATTTGTTCACCAAGATGCAAATGGATTCAAACAAACCTCAAAACATGAAAGTTGTATTCCATTACAAAATCTACAACTTTGATTCACAAAGTTTTCTTAAAGGAAGCTTGTAGCTCAAGTTATGATTTTTGGAACAAGGGTGCAAAACTTTTTTAACTTAGAAAAATTTTGACCTATTCTAGGTAGGATTTTTGTCCAACTTCTTGGCCATTTTTCACATGGTTCCACTGGTAATTTCAATTTGCATTACAAATATGGATTGTAGTACACATTACAAGCTTTCCAAATTGTCCAAGAACTTCTCAAACACCCTTGTGGTTAGGGAGAATCGAATTTGCAAAGATGGGCAAAAGTCACTTTTGTTCATAACCAAATACATGTTCATACATTGGCATTTTTCAAATTAGCTTGTACAAGCTAGCTTACAGGCCTCAAAACCAGTCCCACACACCATAATTAAATGCCTAACCATTGTATGAATGCATTATTTCTTCCCTTTGGGCATTACACATGAAATTATCCCTTAAATAGAAAAAGCAAACATGCCATTTTGATAAAGATGCACTTTATGTCAAATACCATATCCAAGAGGTACAAGCCAGATCTTTGAGGCACAAGTTTGTAGACAAATCCCTCTAACCAAGAGCCAAAGTTGCAGCATACTTTAAGGCATTATACAGGCCTGTATTGAAACTTGCATTGTCTTGCTTCAAGTAGAAGAAACTTGGCAAAACACATACCATCTTTCATTCCTGTAAACAGGAGCTCAAGAAAACTTTGCAAACATCTTTCATACACCCAAGCTGACCTAAAACATGATTCCTTCATCATCAATACCCCTCAAACCTCCTCAAACACAAAAACACCCTCTTGCTGCAGAAACAGAGCAAGTTCTGCAACTTGACTTCCACAAATATTTCCACTCGTGCACTTTGGCTAAGACCAGTTCAAATACATTCTACATCATCCATACAAACTATCCCAAGCATTAAACCCAAGTTGTAACACCCATAACCACGTTTGCCATTTTTATTTTCAAGCTGTGCAGGTTGACTTTCATAGCACGATTCAGTTGATTTTAAAGCAAGCTAGGAGTTGGAGAAGCATTCTTGGACTTCAGGCAAGCTGTACAAAAGCTCAAAATCCATTGGAAGTTGCTACATTGTTCTGTTCAAGTCAAGCTGAAATAGGTAAAAACTTGAACTTCTATCTCTCTATCCAGGCATGATTAAGCTTAGGTTTGTGAAGAAAACATGTTCTACTCATAGCCCTGAAGCCATCCATGTATTTACTTTTCATTTATATTATGCGTGCTGTGAGAATTTTGGCCATGAACATTGAAGAAAACTTAGGTCAGAAATTGGGGATGAAGAAATTCTCCCTGGATTCTTAGAGTTAGGTCAAGTGTTTTATATGTATGAATTCGTCTCATGATGCTCTATAATGTTTGTGTTATGAGTTTTTGTTAAAAGTCAAAGAATCAGGAGTTAGTTGTTGTACAAGAAGCGCGCGTTTTTGATGTTCAAACATTGCTGAAGGTTGAAGATGACTGGCTTGGGCTGGGCCTGAGTCAGTCCTGCTTTTTGCACCTCATTTTCCAATTTACACCCCCTTGGCCCATTGTGTGATATATTGATCATTTTTGATTTTTTCTTTTTGATTCTGACTTATTATTTTTTGCTCAAATATAAAAAATATTTTTCCACCCATTTTTGCATTTATTTGGCTTTTATTTGTTTTATTTAGCATATATATGTAAATAAATATTAAAAACCTTCTTATTTAAAACCCTAGAAAATAATACAAAAATAAATATTTTTCAGTTAATATTTTTTGTTTACCTTTTGAAAACATTTTCTAAAAATATACTTTTTTTTGTAAATAATTAATATTTTACTCTTGTATATATTTAATATATTTAATATATAATATAAATACTTGTATATATTTATTAGAATACTTAGGATAAAAATATGAAAATAATACATTTTTATTTTTATTAATATATGACACTAAAAAATACTCTTTTTTTACAATATGCTTCTTTTTTTATTTTTTGTATATAATTAACAAATATTGTATATAATTAATAAATAAATATTATTTATTTAGAAAACTAGGGTTTTGCCCTAAACCATAAAAATATTCAAAAATTGACTTTTTTATTTTTGTTTATATTTCACATGAAAAAATGCTTTCACATACATAAAAAATCTTTTTGTGCATAATACATTTTTACATATTTATTATATTTATTTAAATATTATACAATTAAATATTTGTCTATTCAATATGGATGTAATAGCTTTAGATTTAATTTCTTGTCAAATATCCCCCCATTCAAACATTTGTACCCCCATCCCCATAATCATGTTGTAATAATTTAGGACTTTAAATTTCCGCATTTAAAAGCTTTCAAATTATGCCATGATAGACCTAGGGTTTGTATGCAAATCAAATAACAAGTAGCTTGACTAATACAAAGATAAAAAAGCATGAAAGTGGACAACACCAATGCACACTTGCACCCTTAGGGTTACTCCACTTGTTGCCTTCAAAAATGGGCCATGTTGCATGTTGAGTATCTTTGGCAAAACAAAAACAAATCAAATGATCATAGTCCCTCGATGACGCTTTCTCAAGTTGCCTAAAAAATGATCAAGTCCCTTGAAGGAAAAATTTCCAAAGACACTTGGCATTATTGCATTCATGGCCTAAACGATGACCCGCGCCCGTCCCGTTAACATACTAACACAAGATTGTCCACCAAATGCAATGGTGGAACAATACTGTTAAAAGGGTTAAAACATAGGAAAGATCTTTGAGAAATTTAGGGTAGATAGCTCTTGGTTACTTGACCAACTTGCAAAAAAAATCCTTGCCATTTTTCAAAACACACTCCACAACACAATTTCAAAACAAACTTTCAAAAACATTGAACATCTTTTCAAAAATACGAACACCTTTGTAAAACATTCGAGTAAAGAATTGTTACAAGGGTTTCCTAGACAAGGCATCTTTTTTAAAACATTTTCAAAACCACACACACAAAGCACCATTTCAAACAATTGAAAGCACCATTTCAAACAATTGAAAGCACCATTTCAAACAATTGAAAATGCAAGGCAAGTGATCTAAGCAAGTAACTAAGAGCCCATGGATAACCATGGATAGAAAGGGTGCTAATACCTTCCCTTTCTATAATCTACTCCCCGAACCCAAGAAAACATCTCAAAGGTTTTTGCTGTGCTTTTTAACCTTTCCTTAGGATAAAATAAAAAGTCGGTGGCGACTCTTGCTCAACCGAAACATTTGTGAAAACAAACGCAAACCTCAAGGCAGATCTCCCACCGTATCACAGAACTGGCGACTCTGCTGGGGAGAAAATTAAAAGTGGAGTAACCTTAGTGCTTAGATCACCCTTTTGCATGACTAATTGTTTGTTTTGATTGCTTTACATTTTGGTTCTCTTGTTTGGGCTTGAAATCCTACACCCGGATTTGGGAAACATTCATAGATAGCAATACGTTGTGGAAACTGTACGGGGTATACTGACACGGTTGAAGCAATAGCTATATTAGTGCGACATATTTGTGAGTACCGGTAACCCTTGAGTTCAATCAAGGAGAGTACGGGGCCGCTGAGTGATGTCACTAAGCACTAATGACCTAGAACCTTACTTGACCATCTTGGCCTTTTATTAGGGGTAGTGAGATGACCGGCTTTGGTGCAGTCCGAAGTTGGTAGATACTCGATACTACACTCATTGAGGGTTGTTTTCTTGGAATATTTTGGTCGCTAGTTAAGTGGCTAAACCAAAACAATGAACATGGAAAACAATTCAATGATATTGAGCTCCTTAGAACCCGGTTACTATTTATAGGACAGGTTTTTAAGCCAACTAAACTCAAGAGGGTACTTACCTATGAAACCCCATGCAAGCCTGAAACTAGGGTTTTGTGTGACTTGCTTGTACATATGATTGTGCATACATCATGAACATCATAAAGCATCATATGCATCCACTAACCATTTCAAAGGTTTGGATCTTCATCTTTGTTCTTGTTTTGTAGGTCATGGAAATTCTTCGCATGAAAACTATCCAAGTCAACCTTGTGAGAATCTCTCCTCAACTCAAGGAGCTTACATCCAGAATTCCAGAAAGCTCTCTCTTCAGTGAAAGACATGGTAGACTGCTCAGCCTAGTCAACACCAACATTGAAGAAGACATGGTGAAAGTGTTGTTCCAATTCTTTGACCCCCTTCACCACTGTTTCACATTCCCCGACTACCAATTGGTGCCCACTTTGGAGGAATTTTCTCAACTCCTGAGAATTCCTATTCTTAATCAACTACCCTACAACGGTACGGAAAAAGAACCAAAGCCTGAAGACGTTGCTCAAGCACTACACTTGCAACCATCTGACATCAAGGGGCATTGGGAGACTAGAAGTGGTGTCAAGGGCTTCTTGGCAAAATTCTTGTTTGAGAAGGCATAAGAGTGTTGGAATTCCCTGGATCTGCAAGCCTTTGAGGAGATTGTGGCACTCTTTATTTATGGGTTGGTCTTGTTCCCAAATCCTGACCAACTTATAGATGTCAATGCTGTCAAGATTTTCCTATCCAGGAATCCCATACCTACATTGCTTGGGGATATCCTCCACTCATTTTACACACGAACAATGAGAAAGAGAGGTGTTCTCATGTGCTGTACTCCTCTCCTTGCAAGGTGGTTTATTTCTCACCTTCCACAATCTATTTTGAAGAATGAGCAAGGCTTAAGGTGGTCACAACGGTTGATGACCCTCACACACTCTGATGTACATTGGTGTTCTCGGTCCAGAGAAATTGTCATCATCGTCGATCGTTGTGGTGAGTTCCCTAATGTTCCATTACTTGGCATTAGAGGAGGCATTACCTACAACCCTTGTCTAGCTTTGAGACAATTTGGATATGCACGGAGGGATGGCCCTCATGACATGCTGATTCCTGACCTAGTTTTTGACTTCGACAATGATGCGCAAGGACTTCGCCAAAGATTCATCAGAGCTTGGAGGATGCCTAACAAGGTAGATAGCAAGACACTGGGGCACAAGAACTCCATCCCTCTTGAGCCTTACCTCAAGTGGGTACGAACCCGAGCCCAAAATCTTATGATGCCTTACCCTCATATTCTCCCTTTGATTAAAGAGCCTATTAAGGAATGAGAGGTTCCTTACACCATCCTACATCCTGACATGCCTACATCATGGGAGGAGATGCATAAGAGTTGGATCCAACTCAAGGAGGAACGGAATACTTTTGAAGCCAACTTCTACGCCAGTGAGAAGAAGGTTTTTGAGCTTACCCGCCGACTTCACGAGGAGGAGACCCTCAACACTTACATCGCACCAAAGAGGATGTGCAACGTATTTTTACCTTGAGAAGTTTTTGTAATATTTGGCCCATGGGGCATTTATGTACTGACAAAATTCCTTCTTATTAATATGACGTGTGTTCTTTTTGTTTGCAACAATTTTGAATTTCTAAATCCTTGAATGCATTGCATGAATAAACATATCATTCATCATACGCATAAGCAGGTCTTCACACCAGGTTTCCTTATTTTTCTGTTGTTTATTTCAGTAAGATGGATCTTGAACAGACGGTCAAAGATCTGCAGGCACAAAACTCGCAGTTTCAACAGCTCCTTATGACCTTGGCCAAGGGTCAGGAGGATCTTAAAACACTGTTAGGGAATAAAGAGCAAGAAAAAGGAAAAAATTAGAAGAAAAGAGTTGGGGTAGCTACACTGGGAAGAAGATTTGGGAATGAAGCTAGGAGGGTTCTTGAATTCCCTTCCACATCTGATGAGGGGACCGGTAAAGGAAAAGGGGCTGCATTACCTTCTGAGTCCGAGGCTGAAGAGGAAGAGGTTAAGGAAGATGAAGACTACTCAGAGCAGCAATACCCGCCAACGGACGACAAATACAAAAACCTGGAGGATAGACTGGCAGCTATGGAGCTGCAAAGGGTTCCTGGTTTAGATTTTGAAGAATTGGGATTAATTGCTGGAATTGTGATCCCTCCAAAGTTTAAGGTGCCAATTTTTGCAAAATATGACGGGCTGTCTTGCCCGAAAATGACCTAAGGTCATATATCAGAAGAATTCAACCTCATACATCCGACATAAATCTTTGGGTACACTTCTTTCAGGACAGTTTGTCCGGTACACAGCTAGACTGGTTTTACCAGCTTAAGAGGTCAGAAGTGCATAACTGGGAAGACTTGGCAGCTGCCTTTTATCGCCAGTATCAATATAATGCTGACTTGGCGCCAACCCGTACTCAGCTACAGAGTATGGGGATGGCCTCAAATGAGGGATTCAAAGAATACGCCCAGAAATGGCACGACTTGGCCGGAAGAGTGCAGCCACCTCTTTCTGATAGGGAACTAGTTGATATGTTCTTGGGGACCCTATCTGGCCCATTCTTCAACCATTTGATCGGGAGCTCTTCCGCAGGGTTTACTGAATTGATTCTGACTGGTGAACGGGTGGAAGCTGGTATTAAGAGTGGGAAGATTCAAAGGGATGCCTCTGCATCCACAACTGTTAAGAAATCATTTTCGGCCAAGAAAGAAGCAGCTATTATATACTCTCAGAAAAGATTGGGAAGAACGGAGCGCCGACCGACTGTAGGGGCCGTGATAATTCAAAATTTGTCAAATGATCAGCCTCGTAACAATCAGTCCAGATCTAACCAGCAACTGGTAGAACGGCCACAACGGCAGTTCACCCGCATCAACATGACACCTGCACAAGTTCTTCCCCATTTGTTGAAGCTAAATCTCGCCACTATCAAAGAGGCATCAAAAAATGTGAATACAACTTCCCCGAATTATCACCCCAATGCTAAATATGCCTATCATTCTGACAGCATCGGGTATGACACCAACGATTGCTGGGCGCTTAAGCATAAAATTCAAGACTTGATAGATGCAAAAGAGGTTGAGTTCGATGCTCCGAAGAAACCGAATATAATATCTGCTCTGATGCCAAAGCATGGTCGCAATATCCATGCTATTGAAGAAGAACTGTATGTTGCTGTTGTTGATGATCTGGTAACTCCACTACTAACAATCAAGTTGAATCTGTTGAAAGCTGGGATTTTCCCAGGATGTAAAGAAGACTGCTACTGTTGTTCCTCCCTACCAATTGACTGTCCATTGCTGAAGATAGGCATCCAAGGCCTAATGGACAGCCAACAAATTCTTTTCGAAAAGATTCCTACTACTCCAACCCCTATCAAAGATGTTTTAATAATCACCATTTCCACCAATCTTTCCAAGGTCCCTAAAAAGCCTGTTAAGATTACATCCGCTACGAAGATTGTTCCTCTGAAAATAACCATGCCTGGGCCTGTCCCCTACAAATATGACAAATCGATACTGTGGAATTATGGTGGAGAAATCTACTACCACGGTGTTAAACAAGTTGAGATAACTGAAGAGAGCTCTGACGAAGAAAATGCCTACATTGGAAACATTGCCGGTAGGAGCAAGATTACCCGAAGTGGAAGAATTTTCTCTCCAGAGATTTCCCCTCCAAAGGCAATCTTTGGACCCTCAACTGCTGCCAAGGTTACTCCTGCACCGATAAAACTTTCTGCAAGAACTTCGTTAATTGAAGAAGTTGTTACTCCTGTGGTTATCCCTCCTACTTCTACTGATAAGGGGAAAGGGATCCAAGATGAGCTCGTCAGGACGAGGGCTCAGCCATTGGTCATCCCCGAAACCTCTAAGAAAGAAATGGAGGAGATTCTGAAAATAATTAAGAAGAGTGATTATGACGTGGTGGAGCAACTGGGGCAAACCCCCTCGAAGATCTCCATGTTAGCTTTGCTGCTTTGTTCGGAGGCTCATGCCAAGGCCTTGATAAGGTTTTTGAAGACAGCCCATGTGCCCCAAGAAGCCTCAGCCGATCAATTTCAGGATTGTGTAGCCAGCCTTACCGCCGACAACGGCCTAGGTTTCTCTGATGTTGACCTGACTCCGAAAGGAAGAAAGCATAATGATGCATTGCATGTGTCAGTTGAATGCCGAGGAACTACTCTCGCCCATGTCTTGGTCGACACTGGTTCTTCTCTAAATGTGCTGCCTAAGAAAGCTCTCGACCGGTTGGATTGTGAAGGCTTGGAGCTGAAACCAAGTAATATCATTGTCAGGGCCTTTGACGGGTCTAAAAGAATGGTGCATGGGGAGGTCGACATTCCCATCAAGGTGGGCACTGAAGTATTCCACTCAACTTTCTATGTGATGGACATCCGTTCGTTATACTCTTGCTTGCTAGGGATACCATGGATACATAATGCTGGCGCAGTCACTTCCTCCCTACATCAGATGCTGAAATACCCTGTCAAAGGAAAGATCATAACTGTACACGGTGAGGAGGAATATATGATCAGTCACCTGAACTCCTTTCGGTATGTAGAGGTGGAGGGCGAATTCATTGAAACACTGTTCCAACACTTCGAGGAAATTACTCCCGAAGTTGCAGTAGCAAAGGCAGTAGCCGAGGTACCCAAGCAGGTGGCCAGGATGGCATCTCTGAAAGACGCGAAGGCTGCGATGAAGGAAGGAAAAAGCACAGTGTGGGGTCAATTGCCTGACATTCCTCACAAAACAGACAAGTTTGGGTTGGGATTTACCGCTGCGGGGCAAAAATCTATGCGTCGCTCAAAAATTGAAAGGACACCCATCAAGATTTCTCCTTATGGGATCAATGCTTTGGAAGACGAAGACAAAGAGGGTAACATTGAAGACTGGATCTTCCCAACCATCGGAGGGGGACTACACAACAGGGAGGCGAAAGACTTCGTCCCCATTACGTTCATTAATCAGTAACTTATCTTTCGAACATTTCCTGTTGGTCTGTAATAATTACTTTTAAACAATCTGCACACTACTTTTTCACCTCATGCCTTGCCCGGGGCATGTAGGTCCATTTGTAAGGGTTTTGATTCTCTTCATATTCATATGCCATGTTTAATGAATCATTGGACGTTTTTCATATATAAACTGCGGTGTTCATTTTCTTCCCTTTTGCATTTTTGTTTGTTTAAGGATGGCTATCCCTTACACACACCCACACTCACAAATGCAGGTACCCATCCACTCTGGATTCTATGGGTGACTATTCTGCTGTATCCTTCAATAACTCTGAAGATTTGGTCAACCAGGCTGAATACGAAGATGACGAAGATTGTGAAGTACCAGGAGAGCTAGCCAGACTTCTACAACAAGAAGAAAGGGCCATCTTGCCTCATGAAGAGTTGTTGGAAACTGTCAACTTAGGAACAGAGGAGAACTGGAAAGAAGTACAAGTGGGTGCCAATCTGGAACCAAGTGTTAAGGAGCACTTAATACAGCTGTTGAATGAATATGTTGAAATCTTCGCCTGGTCTTATGAAGACATGCCGGGTTTAGACACAGATATCGTGGTTCATCGTCTCCCTACAAGAGAGGATTGTCCACCAATCAAGCAAAAAGTCCACCGAATGAGGCCCGACATGTCTGAGAAGATTAAAGCTGAAGTAATGAAGCAATTCAACACTGGCTTTCTGGCTGTTACATCCTATCCACAATGGGTTGCTAACATTGTGCCCGTTCCTAAAAAAGACGGCAAGGTCAGAATGTGTGTGGACTACCGGGATTTGAATAGGGCTAGCCCTAAAGATGATTTTCCGCTACCGCATATCGACATTTTGATTGACAACACAGCTCAGCACAAGGTGTTTTCCTTCATGGACGGATTCTCGGGCTACAACCAGATCAAAATGGCCCCCGAGGACATGGAGAAAACAACCTTTGTTACACAATGGGGTACCTTCTACTACAAGGTGATGTCGTTCGGACTGAAGAACGCAGGGGCAACTTATCACCACGCCATGGTGGCTTTGTTTCATGATATGATACATCATGAGATCGAAGTTTATGTAGACGACATGATAGCTCGATCACAAACAAAGGAGGAACACCTTGAACATCTGCAAAAGTTGTTTGCCAGATTGAAGGAGTACAAACTCAGGTTGAATCCAAGTAAGTGCACTTTTGGAGTTAGGTCTGGTAAACTTCTAGGATTTATTGTCAGCAACAAAGGCATTGAGGTCGATCCAGCAAAAGTAAAGGCTATACAAGAAATGCCTGCCCCCCGTACTGAAAAGGAGGTTAGAGGGTTCTTGGGGCGCTTGAACTATATTGCCAGATTCATCTCTCATCTGACGTCTACCTGTGAGCCAATTTTCAAACTATTGAAGAAAGATCAAGTAGTCAAATGGAACGACGATTGCCAAGCTGCTTTTGATAAGATCAAGGAGTATTTTCTAGAACCTCCTATTCTGATGCCACCCGTCGAAGGAAGACCGTTGATCATGTATCTGACCGTGTTGGATAACTCAATGGGGTGCGTACTGGGCCAGCATGACGAGTCTGGTCAAAAAGAGCATGCCATTTATTACCTTAGCAAAAAGTTTACCGACTGTGAGACTCGCTACTCACTGCTCGAGAAAACTTGTTGCGCTTTGGTATGGGCTGCTCGCCGACTAAGGCAGTATATGTTGACTCATACCACTCTGTTGATTTCCAAAATGGATCATATCAAGTATATCTTCGAGAAACCTGCTTTATCTGGAAGAATCGCTAGATGGCAAATGATCCTGACTGAGTATGACATCCAGTACACCACCCAAAGAGATATAAAAGGGAGTGTACTCGCTGACCATCTAGCTCATCAAGCTATCGAAGATTATCAATCCATGAGATTCGACTTCCTGGACGAGGACATCATGACTTTGGACAACATTGAAGGTAACGGACCGTATGACGGACCTGAAAAAGGATCCCGATGGACCCTGTACTTTGATGGTGCTTCAAATGCACTTGGAAACGGTATCGGTGCGGTACTCATTTCCCCGGAAGGTTGCCATACACATTTCACGGCCCGACTTTGCTTCAGCTGTACCAACAACATGGCCAAATATGAAGCTTGCATTTTTGGTCTCAAGGCTGCTATAGACCTGGGGATCAAATCTTTGATCGTATTTGGGGACTCGGCTTTGGTTATCAGTCAAATCAAAGGAGAGTGGGACACCAAACATCCTAATCCTATCCCATACAAAGAACATGTTTTGACATTACTGCCTCATTTCGAGCAAATTACCTTCGAGCATTTCCCGCGAGAAGAGAATCAGCTAGCAGATGCTCTGGCAACAATGTCCTCCATGTTTAAACTCAACTGGGATAATGAGGCTCCCCAAATCACCATCGAGCGAATGGATGAACCTGTGCATTGTCATGAGATTAATACCGAAGAATTAGTTGAACAACCCTGGTTTCACGAAATCAAAAGGTATCCCCAGACTAGAGAATATCCCGAAGGAGCTTCCGTAAATGACAAGAAGTTCCTAAGGAGATTTGCTGCCAAGTTCTTTCTAAGCAACAACATCCTCTATAAACGCAACCATGATTGTGTTTTACTCCGATGTGTAGACAAAGCTGAAGCAGAGTTGATCATGACTGAGATGCACAGTGGCACATTTGGCACCCACTTGAGTTGGCATACGATGGCTAAGAAGATTCTAAGGGCAGGCTATTACTGGTCTACCATGGAAGCTGATTGCCATCAACATTCCCGTACTTGCCATAAATGTCAAGTCTACGCTGACAAGATTCATATTCCTCCTGTTCCTCTCAACGTTCTGACAGCTCCTTGGCCATTTGCAATGTGGGGCATTGACATGATTGGAGAGATCAAGCCCACAGCGTCCAATGGACATCGCTTCATCCTGGTCGCCATTGACTATTTTACCAAATGGGTCGAAGCAGCTTCCTTCGCCTCTGTTACAAAGAATGTGGTTGCCCGCTTCATCAAGCAGAACCTCATATGCCGGTATGGTGTCCCCGACAGGATCATCACAGACAACGGTACAAATCTAAATAATACTATGATCACCGCTCTATGCGAACAGTTCAAGATTTATCATCACAATTCATCTCCCTATTGGCCGAAGATGAACGGTGTTGTTGAAGCTGCGAACAAAAACATCAAGAAGATCATTCAGAAATGACAGTCACCTACAAGGACTGGCATGAGATGTTACTGTTTTCTCTGCATGGATACCGTACCACGGCACGCACTTCGACAGGGGCAACCCCATTTTCTTTGGTATATGGCATGGAAGCTGTCCTACCCATGGAATTATCTTGCCGCAAAGTGATCCCAGGGGCAAATGGACTCCTACTTACGAAGGACCATTTGTAATCAAAAGCATCTTTTCTGGTGGTGCAATGATTCTGACCACCATGGACGGCGACGAGTTACCACACCCTGCTAATGCAGACATAGTCAAAAAATACTACGCATGAAACGACCCGACCATTCGAAAACCCGAAAGGGAAACTTGGGCAAAAATGGGCATCCCGTTGAACCGAAAACCCGAAAGGGCGGTTCAGGAAAAAATTAGGGATAAAACAAAAAAATCTGTACACCCGGCAAGTTGAAAACCCGAAAGGGCAGCTTGGGCAAAAAAGGGTTTCCCGGTGGATCGAAAACCCGAAAGGGCGATTCAGGCAAAAATTAGGGAATTAAAGCGTATGACTATGTCTCGTCAGATCACTTTAAAGAACAATCTCTTCATCAACAAGCTCCGAGCTTCTGATCAATCCAGTCATCGGCGGACGAAGCATTGAATGGACAGATATTCAGAGTTGTGAAGGCTATAGCAGAATGGGGATCCCATGGAATTGTTTCACATAGCCATATTTCTTTTGTATAAATTTTTAAATTTTTACGACAACATCCTCTTACTAGGATGCCTGTCTCCCTTGTACAAAGATACTCATAGAAAGTTAATACAAATACTTTTCCAAATACAGAAATTTGCTTTGTCTTCTTTTTGCTTTTCTACACTTATGTTTTATTTGAGAAACGTCCAATGTTTTGTTAAAATAGGCATATGCATTTGAACATAATCATTTCCTTACAAATCAAGAAAGATGATTACTGATAGGTTGAAGGTACGGATAGATATCTTGGTGCCCTTTCAGAAGGAATCCCTAGCAGAATTAAACTCCAAATTCCTCAACAAAGTCAAAATCCAGAACTTAATTCCCCAAACAGAGTTAAACTTCAGGATCCTCAGCAGAACAAAAGCTTTCTCAAAACTGATTTCCCCAGCCAAAGAGCCTTCCAGAACTCATTTCCCCTCAGAGTTAAGTTTCAGTATCCCCAGTGGAGCCTTAAAAATCTGAAAATCCTATCCCCAGTTGAAGTCAAAACTACCAATCCCCAGCGGAGCTAAAACTTCCAACTATCAATCCCCAGCGGAACCAGACTAGTGAACCTTCTCCCCACAGAGATACTTCCCGTCAGATTGAAGATTCTCAATTTTACTTCTCCAGCTTAAGCCTACCAGGTTCTGGACTCCCCAGTAGAGATCATCGGAACTCTCATTCCCTACAAGTCACCAAGGAGTTCCAATCCCCAACAGTGGTCCTAAGATCCCTCAACAATTGAAGATTTTGTTCCCCGAGCAGTCAGCAGTCAACAAGGATGTCTCATCTTCAGCAACCAAAGATTCTTGCACTCCCCTGCAGCAGCAAGGATTCGCTTTCCCTGGCAGCAGTCAAGATTCTATTATCTCCGGCTATCCAGGATTCATCTATCCTCAGTAAGACAGCTCATCAGCTTACATGCGCATTCATTACATTCATATCATAAACATTGATATAACATATATTGCATCATACATTTCATGCAACATAACTTTGTGTTTAGCTAACCTTTTGTCCCTTTCAGGATAAGAATAAAAGGCTATCATTAACAATTATTCAGATGCAGTTCTACACTGACTCATCATCAGGCAACCCTACACCGGTTCCTTCTCCACTTCAAGACTTCTGAAAACAGTTTACGGGTTCTCCAGACATGGATGTTAACCTATCGCTTGTTCAGATTCCTCAACTTCTGAAAACAGTTTACGGGTTCTCCAGACACGAATGTTAACCTATCGCTTGTTCAAATTCTTCAACTTCTGAAAACAGTTTACGGATTCTCCAAACACGGATGTTAATCTATCGCTTGTTCAGACTCAACTTTTGAAAACAGTTTACGGATGCTTCCCAACATGGATGTTGCTCTATTGCTTATTCAATTTCAAGACTTCTGAAAACAGTTTACGGGTTCTCCAGACACGGATGTTAACCTATCGCTTGTTCAGATTCTTCAACTTCTGAAAACAGTTTACGGATTCTCTAAACACGGATGTTAATCTATCGCTTGTTCAGACTCAACTTTTGAAAACAGTTTACAGACGCTTCCCAACATGGATGCTGCTCTATTGCTTATTCAATTTCAAGACTTCTGAAAACATTTTACGGGTTCTCCAGACACGGATGTTAACCTATCGCTTGTTCAGATTCTTCAACTTCTGAAAACAGTTTACGGATTCTCCAAACACGGATGTTAATCTATCGCTTGTTCAGACTCAACTTTTGAAAACAGTTTACGGACGCTTCCCAACATGGATGCTTCTCTATTGCTTATTCAATTTCAATACTTCTGAAAACAGTTTACAGGTTCTCCAGACACAAATGTTAACCTATCGCTTGTTCATATTCTTCAACTTCTGAAAATAGTTTACGGATTCTCCAAACACGGATGTTAATTTATCGCTTGTTCAGACTCAACTTTTGAAAACAGTTTACGGACGCTTCCCAACATGGATGCTGCTCTATTGCTTATTCAATTTCAAGACTTCTGAAAACAGTTTACGGGTTCTCCAGACACGGATGTTAACCTATCGCTTGTTCAGATTCTTCAACTTCTGAAAACAGTTTACGGATTCTCCAAACACGGATGTTAATCTATCGCTTGTTCAGACTCAACTTTTGAAAACAGTTTACGGACGCTTCCCAACATGGATGCTGCTCTATTGCTTATTCAATTTCAAGACTTCTGAAAACAGTTTACGGGTTCTCCAGACACGGATGTTAACCTATCGCTTGTTCAGATTCAAGACTTCTGAAAACAGTTTACGGATTCTCCAGACACGGATGTTAATCTATCGCTTGTTCAGATTCAATTTTTAAAGATAGTTTACTGATGCTTCCAGATACGGATGTCAATCTATTGCTTATTCAGATCCCCCAGTTCAGAGATGTTCCAAAACATGGACACCTTTCTGATACTCTTTCCTTTCACCTACAACATACATTCCAGATGGCATCTTTAAGCTCATCCCCTGACAAGATCTTAGTCACATCTCCAGATGGCATCCTTAAGCCTATCTCCAAATGGAAAATTTAAGCCCATTCCCGCATCCATGCTTCGACGAGTGCAAATTTAAGGGCACTCTAGTGTCCAATCTCCTTTTACCTTCGAGACGCGAAAGGCAAACTTGCCAATCTAACTCTTCAGGTGCAAGAAGATTGAACAGGGGCAACTGTTTTACCCCAAAATTTTCCCTCTCATTTCATCAACATTTTCTCACCACAAGACCCTTGGAGCTCAAGATCAAGTTAGGGTTTGCTCTGCTCAAGACTCCTCCTTGCACTGTTGACCCAAATTAGGGTTTGAGTTTGCACAAAGATGTTTTGACCTAAAATGCCCAAAGTAACTTTCATGCTTCATGTTGGACTCACAAGTTTATCCATATCAAGTTTCAAGCCTTGATTCCAATCTTTGCCCAGTCAATTGGACAGTTGACCTAGAAATCAACTGTATTGGGGAAAAAGTCAACTGTGGCCAATTGACAGTCAAACTTCATGATTTTTGACCCACATCAACATTTTGAACTCATATGGACCATTTGATCAAGTTTGGATCACAATTCCACAAGAAATTTGATCAGATCACCAAAAGGGCAAAATGGTCATTTTTAGGGTTTTGACTGCATAAAGGCAATTTTTGACTGTTTGACCTAACCAATGGAAAACCAAGCTCACATATGGACTCAAGAACTCAATGGCATTGTCTTGACACATTCAACAAGTTCAAAAGATCTCAAATGCACAGGATTGACAAATGAATTTTCCAGTCAACTGATCAAAATTTGACTGTATACTGAAAAGTCAAACTTTGACTTTTTGGTCAAAATCAAGTGCCAAGATTCATTTTTCATCAAGACATGTCAAATTATGAAACTTTTTCATCAAGAAATCCAAATTTGCAAATTAGGGTTTAAGATGAGAAAATTTCATAACGTAGAATTTTTCTAAGTTATGAAACTTCCTTATTTTTTCCTAACTTTGCCCCATTTGTTCACCAAGATGCAAATGGATTCAAACAAAACTCAAAACATGAAAGTTGTAGTCCATTACAAAATCTACAACTTTGATTCACAAAGTTTTCTCAAAGGAAGCTTGTATCTCAAGTTATGATTTTTGGAACAAGGGTGCAAAACTTTTTTAAGTTAGAAAATTTTTGACCTATTCTAGGCAGGATTTTTGTCCAACTTCTTGGCCATTTTCACATGGTTCCACTTGTAATTTCAATTTGCATTACAAATATGGATTGTAGTACACATTCCAAGCTTTCCAAATTGTCAAAGAACTTCTCAAACACCCTTGTGGTTAGGGAGAATCGAATTTGCAAAGATGGGCAAAAGTCACTTTTGTTCATAACCAAATACATGTTCATACATTGGCATTTTTCAAATCAGCTTGTACAAGCTAGCTTACAGGCCTCAAAACCAGTCCCACACACCATAATTAAATGCCTAACCATTGTATGAATGCATTATTTCTTCCCTTTGGGCATTACACATGAAATTATCCCTTAAATAGAAAAAGTAAACATGCCATTTTGATAAAGATGCACTTTATGTCAAATACCATATCCAAGAGGTACAAGCCAGATATATGAGGCACAAGTTTGTAGACAAATCCCTCTAACCAAGAGCCAAAGTTGCAGCATACTTTAAGGCATTATACAGGCCTGTATTGAAACGTACATTGTCTTGCTTCAAGTTGAAGAAACTTGGCAAAACACATACCATCTTTCATTCCTGTAAACAGGAGCTCAGGAAAACTTTGCAAACATCTTTCATACACCCAAGCTGACCTAAAACATGATTCCTTCATCATCAATACCCCTCAAACACAAAAACACCCTCTTGCTGCAGAAACAGAGCAAGTTCTGCAACTTGACTTCCACAAACATTTCCACTCGTGCACTTTGGCTAAGACTAGTTTAAATACATTCTATATCATCCATACAAACTATCCCAAGCATTAAACCCAAGATGTAACACCCATAACCACGTTTGCCATTTTTATTTTCAAGCTGTGCAGGTTGACTTCCATAGCACGATTCAGTTGATTTTAAAGCAAGCTAGGAGTTGGAGAAGCATCCTTGGACTTCAGGAAAGCTGTACAAAAGCTCAAAATCCATTGGAAGTTGCTACATTGTTTTGTTCAAGTCAAGCTGAAACAGGTAAAAACATGAACTTATCTCTCTATCCATGCATGATTAAGCTTAGGTTTGTGAAGAAAACATGTTCTACTCATAGCCCTGAAGCCATCCATGTATTTACTTTTCATTTATATTATGCGTGCTGTGAGAATTTTGGCCATGAACATTGATGAAAAATTAGGTCAGAAATTGGGGATGAAGAAATTCTCCCTGGATTCTTAGAGTTAGGTCAAGTGTTTTATATGTATGAATTCGTCTCTTGATGCTCTATAATGTTTGTGTTATGAGTTTTTGTTAAAAGTCAAAGAATCAGGAGTTAGCTGTTGTACAAGAAGCGCGCGTTTTTGATGTTCAAACATTGTTGAAGGTTGAAGATGACTGGCTTGGGCTGGGCCTGAGTCAGTCCTGCTTTTTGCACCCCCTTTTCCAATTTACACCCCCTTGGCCCATTGTGTGATATATTGATCATTTTTTATTTTTTTCTTTTTGATTCTGACTTATTATTTTTTTCTCAAATATAAAAAATATTAAAAATATTTTTCCACCCATTTTTGCATTTATTTGGCATTTATTTGTTTTATTTAGCATATATATGTAAATAAATATTAAAAACCTTTTTATTTAAAACCCTAGAAAATAATACAAAAATAAATATTTTTCAGTTAATATTTTTTGTTTACCTTTTGAAAACATTTTCTAAAATTATACTTTTTTTTGTAAATAATTAATATTTTACTCTTGTATATATTTAATATATTTAATATATAATATAAATACTTGTATATATTTATTAGAATACTTAGGATAAAAATATGAAAATAATACATTTTTATTTTTATTAATATATGACACTAAAAAATACTCTTTTTTTTACAATATACTTCTTTTTTTATTTTTTGTATATAATTAACAAATATTGTATATAATTAATAAATAAATATTATTTATTTAGAAAACTAGGGTTTTGCCCTAAACCATAAAAATATTTAAAAATTGACTTTTTTATTTTTGTTTATATTTCACATGAAAAAATGCTTTCACATACATAAAAAATCTTTTTGTGCATAATACATTTTTGCATATTTATTATATTTATTTAAATATTGTACAATTAAATATTTGTCTATTCAATATGGATGTAATAGCTTTAGATTTAATTTCTTGTCAAATATCCCCCCATTCAAACATTTGTACCCCCATCCCCATAATCATGTTGTAATAATTTAGGACTTTAAATTTCCGCATTTAAAAGCTTTCAAATTATGCCATGATAGACCTAGGGTTTGTATGCAAATCAAATAACAAGTAGCTTGACTAATACAAAGATAAAAAAGCATGAAAATGGACAACACCAATGCACACTTGCACCCTTAGGGTTACTCCACTTGTTGCCTTCAAAAATGGGCCATGTTGCATGTTGAGTATCTTTGGCAAAACAAAAACAAATCAAATGATCATAGTCCCTCGATGACGCTTTCTCAAGTTGCCTACAAAATGATCAAGTCCCTTGAAGGAAAAATTTCCAAAGACACTTGGCACTATTGCATTCATGGCCTAAACGATGACCCGCGCCCGTCCCGTTAACATCCTAACACAATATTGTCCACCAAATGCAATGGAGGAACAATACTGTTAAAAGGGTTAAAACATAGGAAAGATCTTTGAGAAATTTAGGGTAGATAGCTCTTGGTTACTTGACCAACTTGCAAAACAAATCCTTGCCATTTTTCAAAACACACTCCACAACACAATTTCAAAACAAACTTTCAAAAACATTGAACATCTTTTCAAAAAGACGAACACCTTTGTAAAACATTCGAGTAAAGAATTGTTACAAGCGTTGCCTAGACAAGGCATCTTTTTTAAAACATTTTCAAAACCACACACACAAAGCACCATTTCAAACAATTGAAAGCACCATTTCAAACAATTGAAAATGCAAGGCAAGTGATCTAAACAAGTAACTAAGAGCCCATGGATAACCATGGATAGAAAGGGTGCTAATACCTTCCCTTTCTATAATCTACTCCCCGAACCCAAGAAAACATCTCAACGGTTTTTGCTGTGCTTTTTAACCTTTCCTTAGGATAAAATAAAAAGTCGGTGGCGACTCTTGCTCAACCGAAACATTTGTGAAAACAAACGCAAACCTCAAGTCAGTTCTCTCACCGTATCACAGTAACGTTCTATTTTGCCAAAAAAAGTAAAGCGCCATAACTAAATTGTGTTTTCTCTTTAGGTCAATTTTTAGTAAGGTGATTGATCCCGAGGTCTTACCAACACTGCAAAAAGAAATATTTATTACCTTATGTGAGCTTGAGATGTATTTTCCTCCCTCTTTTTTTGACATAAAGGTACATCTAGTTGTTCATCTTGTGAAAGAGACACAGTTGTGTGGACCAGCTTATATGAGATGGATGTACCTTGTTGAACGTTATATGAAAATATTAAAAGGGTACGTGAAAAACCAAAGTCGCTCAGAGGATTGTATTGTTGAACAATACATTGTTGAAGAAGCGGTTGAGTTTTGTACTGAATATTTGTTCAATGTTCAATTCGTTGGGCTCCCCAAAACTCATATTTTTGAAAAAAAGGAAGGTAAAAAATTAATTGGAAATAAAATTGAGACAGTATCAAGGGATGAACAAGAACAAGTGCATTTGTATGTTCTGCATAATGACAGTGAGGTTGAGCCATATGTTGAAATGCACGAGGTTGTACTCCGAGGGTTAAATCAGAACAGAAATGAAAATTAGATAGTACGAGAGCACAATCAAAGTTTTATACAATGGTTTAAGGATCATATTTATTCAAAGCTCTCTTCAGATCCCGCTTTAATAACAGAAAGGTTGAGATGTTTGGCATATGGTCCAAGTTTGCATGTGTTTTCTCATAGCGCATACGCAATAAATGGATACACATTTTATACCAAAGAACAATATGATAAAAGTACTATGAAAAAGAGTGGTGTCACCGTGCTAGATGAAGCAATGCACATATCAAGTATGAAGGACTTAAACCCCAAATATGCAAATCTGTCATATTTTGGGGTTATTGAGCATATTTGGGTGTTTGATTACGAGAAGTTTCAGATTCCTATCTTTGGTTGCAAGTGGGTAAATAGTAGTGGCATATGAATGGATAAGTCAGGATTTCTGCAAGTTGATCTTAATAGGGTGGGGTACAAATACGAGCCTTTTATTCTAGCATCTCAAGCTAAACAAGTGTTCTATGTCACTGACCCGACGAGTACGAAATGGTCTATAATGCTTTTATCTAACAAAATGATTGATGATATCAGTGTAGATCATGGTGATATTGATGTTGAGAATTAGTCATGTATTAGACGGAATGATCAAGATGAGAATATTATAGAAGATGAATCATATATTAGAAAAGATCATAACGAGGGAATTTGGATCAATTCTAACGTCCACATTGCTAAGAAATAAGTAATTCATATTCCAACCAAGAAAAGAAAGAGATGTTAGTGAAAGATGTAATATAGTAAAATGTTATATATTATGTCATTTTCAATAAATTTATATGCTCTTCTTTATTTGTCATTTGTTATATATTCAATTGATTATGGATTTTTATATTGGGTTTATGTTTTTCTTTATTACATGTTAGATGGCTAGTAACGAGGATCAACCACATGATGATGCTATTGAAATGGAGATCATGGGACTGTTATTGATCAGGAAGCGGAAATTAGAGGAGGAATAACCATTATGAAGAAAGTCATTCGTGATAGAGATCGAGGCATAAAATTAGATGCGCATCGGAGCCAAAGTGGCCAACTAATTGAGCCTAACGGTTAAACGGTGACAAGTTTTATTGGTGCACTCGTAAGGAATGAAGTTCCAATTACTTGTGATGATTGGAGAAAACGATAGTTGAAAGAAGCTAAAGAAAAAATTGGAGTGAGATACAGGCACCATATTTAATGAAGTTCCAATTTGTTTTTAATGACGATTATGTCTTTAAATTACTTGTACTAACACATTGTGTATGTTTTTCGTAGAGGTCTTTCAACAACATTGATGATACTAGAAGAACTTTTTGTCTCCGATTGGCCGGAAAACTACTAAGAGGGTTTAGGACTTTTTTAAATATCAAGCTTCATAGGGATGCGAATGATTTTTTTGTTGATGCAGAGCTTCCATCTAAATATGCAAGTTTAGTTTCACCTAAAGAATGGGAAACGTCTAAAGCCAAACAAAAAACCCAAGAATTTCAGAGTGTAAGTGAAATAAATCGGCAAAGAGCATCAAATCTCACGTATCCATACAGAAAAGGGAGAATTGGATATGGACGCTTAGAACAGTCTATTGTAAGTATCTATAAATTGCAATGATATAGTTGTTCATCATGAATTATATTTGATCATATTATTTGGCTTAATGTGTAGTTAACAAAGGAGAATAGTTCTGAAACATCTCTTTCGACACATGTTTTGTGGAAGGAAGCCCGTGTGGGTAAGGATGGAGTTGTCAAAGAAGATGTTCAAAAAGTTTTTGAGAAATGTGTAAGTATAGCATTATTTTTTTAATTAAATCAAAAGTTTAGTAACATATAATAAAGACAAATTTTCAATATTCATTTGAATTTCAGGAGACTTTATCTCAGTCTATATGTCTAAATGAAGACAATGGTTGTAGAAGCATACTTAGTCGAGCATTAGATGGTCATGAGTATTCTGGTCGGGTGAGGGGTAAGGGATTTAGATTCATGCTAATTATATGATCTTTAGATTCATGATAAAGAGAATGAAGATGTCGGTAGGGATAAGAATCCTGAAATTAGCAACATTTCCACACAAAAAAAAAGGTTGTTGCTAAGAAGACCGCGGCTAAAAAAAAACCTACTTCCAAGTTTAGGTCGTGCCTTGGGACATTTTTAGAAATGTCTGATATTTCGGAAGGAAATACTCGTCTTATACCTATGGAGTTTTGTATTTTTGGTTTTGAATATTCTGAAACAATTGGTATGGAGGATTTTGATCAAGTGTTACAACATACGCAATTAGGCCTCGGTGTTGTTAATACATACATAAGGTATATCCGATCTGCTTTGTCTAATTAATTGATCAATTCATTTACTCATTTCAAATGTTAATGAGGTCTTTTATTTAAGATTTTTGTATGAAAAATTGATACAGATGAAGTCATTTACTCCTTACATACCAACTTAGGGTTCATCATGCATAAACCAGATAAAGTCATGGCGTATGTACTCGAGTGCTTTATGGCCGACAAAGATACCGAAAAGTTGTTCTTTTTACCGCTTAATACCGGCAACGGGTTAGATTTTCATTCTAAATTCATCTATTACAATTTTTCATATTTTGACGTTGTGTAGAAAGTTTTCATCTCACATTTGTTTAATCTTACAGTGGACATTGGTTGTTGGTCGTGATTAATCCTATCAGAGAAGTTGTATATTATCTGGATTCTTTACGCAGTGATCCAAGTACATACCAAGATATTAAGAATATGGTTGATACGTAAGTGAGATTGTTCTAAATATTCATGTGCATGTTTATTTATTTATTTATTTATGTTAATTGTTCTAAATATGCGTTTATATTTTATTAGCATTATACAAGTTTTTCGAGCACAAAGAGGTACTTCAGTACCAAAGAGTAAAGCCAAAAACATTACATGGATTATAGTGGAGGTATATTAATTAATTATCACAATTTTGATCATATTAATAGTGTGTATACTTGATAAAACTTAGGCCTTATCCATATTTTCTTTTTCATGCGTAGTGTCCTCGGCAGCGTAATGAAGTAGATTGTGGTTTTTACATGTTGAGGTTTATGGGAGAAATCCTTCTTTTGGATCGAATAGAGATTCCATCTAAGGTATGAATTTCTAACTTAGGAGTTATTTTAATATTTAACACATATTTCTCATATGATTAAATAGTTTTAACTTAAACATACTATGTTATATTATTATGTAGTACTTTGATGAATTCAAGTGTGCTTATTACTCAAGCTCTCAGTTGGATGAACTTAAGGAGGATTGGTGTCAATACATTATTGAGACGAAAGTTATATAAGGTATATTGAGTATATTCAAGTGTTGCAATTTTGTTGTTGTTTGTCATGTGGTAAATGATATATATTTTGTTTGTATCATGGTATGAATTATGATATTTTGGTGTTGTTTCAGGTTATATATGCATATGTAGAAGATAGAGATGAATAGATTTTGTAATGGTATATAATGGTGTTGTTTTTTTGTAAAAGTATATATGTTCAA
The DNA here is from genome assembly GCA_948472305.1 of Vicia faba. Lineage (NCBI taxonomy): Eukaryota > Viridiplantae > Streptophyta > Magnoliopsida > Fabales > Fabaceae > Vicia > Vicia faba. The sequence continues at coordinate 131,482 of CATIWC010002626.1, read as the reverse complement.
GAGTAATAGTATATATAAGTACATTTTTGCAAATGTATAGTATCTTTTGGTATTATTTTTTATTCAATTGAAGCTCCAATATTAGTGAAAATCTAGTGAAATTTGTAATGATATATACAGGTGAAAAATATGGTGAAAACCTAGTGCAAATATGGTTAAAATCTGTGCATATAAAATTGTAATATCAAACAGTGCTTTTTTTTAAAGGTTATATAAAAAATTTCATGGACATTAGACAGAGCTTTAAAAAACATTGTCTAAAGCCCCTTTTAGACAACGCTTTTACTGTAAAAGCGCTTCCTAAAGGGGCTCATCTTTTTTAAAAAAATTGTTTCAGAAAAAGAGCAGGCTAAAGGGGGCCTTTAGCAGCGCTTTAAAAAAAGTGCTACCTAAAGGGGGCTTTAGACAACGCTTTAACATTAAAAGCATTGTCTAAAGGGGCTTTTTATTTTTATTTTTTTTGTTTAAGAAAAAGCGCTGGCTAAAGGGGGCCTTTAGCAGCGCTTTAAAAGTAAAAGCGCTGGCTAAAGGGGGCCTTTAGTAGCGCTTTAAAAGTAAAAGCGCTGGCTAATGGGGGCCTTTAACAGCGCTTTAAAAGTAAAAGCGTTGGCTAAAGGGGGCCTTTAGCAGCGCTTTCAAAGTAAAAGGGCTGCCTAAAGGGGGGATTTAGCAGCGCTTTTACTTCTAACAAAGCGTTGTGTTTACCTACAGTAGCGCTGGAATAGATAGCGTTGTCTAAAGTCTTGTTTGGCATAGTGCTTGTTTCAATCTCATTTTTTAATTAATTATTGTGATTCATTTTTTATGATATTGGTAAATAAAAGAGATTTGGGTGAGGAGTCTTGGGATATTTTTGAAGCGAATTAAGAGCATATTCATTCGTCAAGTAAATTCAAGGAAGTTTTCACTATAGTTTTCTCATCGCTAGTGCAGTTTTGAAGAGGCAACAAACCTTCTCCATTAGGTATCACTTGAATCACTTTTATTTATCTTTCGCGTATCATTCTAGGCTTTTATTGATTTCTAGAAGCATATAGCATTGTGTTGTACCCCAATTTTCCCCCCTAAGATTCCTCTATCATCTCATACCATCACAATGCAACAAGATTACACGTTATGGTTTTGAGTGCTTCTACTACTTCATCCTATATTTAGGTTTGTCCATGAGGGACCACCAAGCACCTTGAATTATGTATCTTGTATATATACCCTTTTGACTAACATCAAAATATGTGTATATGTCTCTTTGAGTTCCATCTTATAGGTAATAGCCTAATTGCATGTATCTTACCATCTTCTAGCACAGAGGATCAAAACTAGGGTTTGGAATTTAACCAAGAAATCTCTAACTTTTTGGGCAATAATTGATTCCATGTTTCTCTACATGTTCATGAGCATCTATGACTGAAAATTTGATCATCAATTTAGGTTTGGAATGGCTCAATTGACAAAAGGGGGTAAATTGGTCATTTTGTCATAAATCAACAAAAGTCAAATGTTGACCAAGGGGACTTTTAGTCAACTATCAATTCAATGTCCCTATTTTCATATTTCATGGTCAAAGGTGGCATAAAATCAAGAGGAAATGTGAATTGGAAGATAACTTGTCAATGAAGTTATTTGAAATTTTGGATTTGTTTCTAAGTGTTCATAGTGTTGAATTTTGATTGGTCATAAATTTCTCAATTTTTATAAAAAATGTAAAAACCTTACATGCTTGGAAATAGGATACAAAATCCTTCAACTTTGTATTAGAGGCCTCAATTCCCAAAAATGAAAGGAGAAAAAGTTATGGAACTTGGAAGTTTTTGGACACTTAGTGAAATTTCCCAAATATGCACAAAAATTTGATTCCTTCATGATAAATTTTAAATGTTCATTTGGGCTCAAATAAAAAAGTTAACAACATCAAAGTTGAAGTATGAAGTGTGCTCTTCATTTTTGGTTCAAGAATCATCTCAAATGGTCAATTGTAGAAAGAGATATGATGCTTAGGAATTGGAGCTTCAAGTTTTCATTTTGCCCAGCCACGCACGCATCAAGGCAAGCATTTTATCAAACAGTTCATGGGCATGTCTCCACCATCATTTTTCTCCTTGAAATTTTGATTATTTTGAAAAGTGTTCAACATCAAAGACCAAGCCCTAAATGTGAGGAACAACTTTGCTTCAGAAAGTTTCTCAAAATAACTCATATGTTTTAAGATATAATCATGGGATGAAGGTTCCATATAAGCTGAATTTTGCCCAGCAACAGAGCATGTCACACGAGCGCGAAACCAGGCATTCCAGCAAACACATAATGTGCATACATTCATGGCTACTTATCTCATTGATTCAAGCTTTATTTTAAAAATCTTTGAACCTGAAAGTTGGAATATGCAATGTCCTCTTCGTTTTTTATTCAAACTTTATTACATTTCATACACTATGGAGAGAGGTATAAGGAGACAAACGCATGACCATGATTTTGGCAAGCCTGCATGAAAATGCATGGAATTGCACGACGCTTGTTTTAAACAACATCAAGTTTCCAGCTCAGCATGCACATGCTTTATTCATTTACCCGAAAACGCACACCTTGTATCCTCATTTGAACATAAAACGCGCAAGACACCTCACCACCTCACTCTCATTTTCATTTTCTCATTTCTACCCTCTTATTCATTTCTCACTCTATAAAAGCAAGGTTTGATTCAATTATAAAGGGTTGGACAAAAAAATCAGAAGCAATTTATCTCTCTTCCTCACGAAGATCTTCCCTCTTTGCAAGCTCAGATTTCCTCTTCTATCTTTGCAAGTCCATAATTATTCATCTCTCTTTGAATCTCAAGCAAGCTACCTCCATTTTCCTCCAAGACTTCCTTTGCATCTCTCTCTATTTATTATTTTTGAATCTTCAAGTCAAGTATCTCTGAATTGCTTGCTCTTTATTTGAGCTCAAGTATCAACAAATATGTTTCAAGGTAGATGCTCCATGATTTCTCTCTCTTAGTTGCAGCTTGCATTTTTTTCAATCCATAAGCCTTTTAATAATCCATTAGAATATTCATGTTCCTTGCATTTTTTGATGAAATTTGGTTTTTTTTTGGATCGTGTGATTTGGTGGAGAATTGAAGGAGAAATTTGAAGCTGAAATTTGTTTGTTGAAATGTACAAATCATAACCATGTTCATGCAGCAATTTTCGCGTGCGATTTTCTATATCATCAATGCATCATTTCATGAAATTTTTTATACTATCGTGTTCAACACATTTTGATCTTGAACTTTGATGTTTGCATTTTTTATTTTCAGCAAGAAACGCGTGAGATATTTGGATCTGAAAGTCATGGTTCAAAACTAGAAAAAATAGAAAGGATGGTTGTTTGGCAGGGATGATAACGTGGCATGTTTTGATTGAACATGTTCTTGCTTCATTTTACAACGCATTTGAGAAAAGCAGGTGTAATAAGCCTTTGTATTTTTAAATTTTCTTTGTTTTCTCAAATTGTGTTTTAATATTTTTATTCACTTCAAAAATTATTACAAAAATATTTTAAACTCCTTTTTAAATATATTTTCATGTTTTGATTTTTATTTCATTTTTTCTATCATTTTTCTTGATTAAATAAATTTATGTAGTTAATTACGGTTTTAATAATCTTTTAAGTCTTGGAATTTTATTTTCCTATTTCTACTAAATCAAAAAAAATTATAAATAATATTTTATGGCTTCTCTCTGAGTCTACTTCTTATAAATAATTTTTGTCCAATTTTATAAAATTTGTGGGTTACAAATTAAATCATTTGTTTGGATATATCACTTTTTCTTTATTTTTTGGATGAATTGTGTAAATAATTTTTATTTAACTCTTTCTTTTAGGATAAAATTTAAGAAAAATATACTTACTGATCCTTAGAACTTTCTTGACATTTAGAGAGTCTTACATCAAATTTATTTGAACTTTAGATTAAATTGATTAATTTTAAACTTAATTTCCTTTTTTAGGGTATTGTTTGATCATTCACACGGATTGAAATTTCTAAGTTCACATACCTATAAAATCAGAAATGAAGTTATTTAGAGTGCTTATACAAGTTGAGGTAATAAAGATCATTTTTCCTGAATTTTAAAATGTGATTACGTGTTTTTCACAAATTGTTTTCTAAAACATCTCTAGTTTAAGCATTTTGCTAGCTAGTTTCAAAGTTTGTATTTCTAAATCAAATTTTCACCTCAATCCAAGAACTCTAAATTTTATTTCTGACTTTTATAGAACTTTAGGAAGTTAGGATTTTAATTTCATAATTTTACAAGTTATTTTCCTTTTTTAAACTTAATTTTTGACTTAGGTTTGTATTTAGGGTTTTACTTTAGATTAAGGCTTGTAATTGAGAACTTTTGTACATAACTCTTGATTAATTTTTGATTTGGCATGTGATACTAATTTGAGGCTTATTTTAGGAAAAATTCTTCAACATCATTGGATTTTGGGTGTTGATAGGTTAAAAAACCAAATCCATCAAGATGGATGAATGATGTTGATGATATTTGAAACTAAATTCCATCTAACACATCCCCCCCTTTTCATCTTATCCTCTTCTCACTTGTACTAAATATTATTGGAGAATAATTTACATATCATTTCTCAAAACATATGGTTCATAGATTACTATTGACTGACCTCAAAATAGCTGCGACTTTTATATAAGTTCACTTACGATTGCTTAACATAGTGCTAAATTTTGTCCCGATTCGAGAAATGATCATTCATGGCCCAAACCCATGTTTGTAAGCCCAAGTATGTTAATTTTAATCCTTGTATCCAATGAAATTGAGATTCATTGTTAGGAGGCTTTGGTCTTATCAATCCTCTAATGAATCTTCATAAACTTTGGCCAAAGTGAATCACTTAAACATCATTGATCATTTATTGTTGCCTTGAGAATTTTCAATGAATGATATACTTGACAAAAAGCAAATGAAACTTGTTGTTGAAAGGATTTGGTTTTATCAATCCTATAATGAGTTTCAAATGCAAGTTTCAAGATAGTCATTCAACTAACCTCTAATTTCTAACAATTGACTTTATTGTATGCCTTTACTTTATGCACTTTACTTTAAGCATATTTACTTTAGCATTTACATTTCATGATATTATCATCTTGTCTCACTTTAGCATTTATCTTTATGTCACTTTGTTCTGCTCACTTGAGATTTTCATTTCCTTTTTTAAGATACTTAATAATCAACTTGAACCATAAAAAACTTTAATGTTACTTGGACTACTTGGTTACTATCCTTGGAATTATGGAGATTGTGGACTTCTTGGACTTAGGATTAGAGACCTTGACCTACCTTGGGACCTTGTGACCTCAATTGTTATTTTGTCTGGAGTTCTTGGGGTTTACCCCAATACATTGGGTTGGTTGTTTGCTTTGTGTGCAGGTTATTGTGATTAGATGCTTTGTTTGTGGTCGAGAATAAATCTGTATACAACCGTTACTCTGCCCAAATTTTGTGAAGACTTAATACAATTGAAGCTTGTCTTTCTTAAGAGGTTTATTATCTTTTCTTGTTTGGTTTTAAATTCAAAGGATGAGAATTCTACATTTACTCATTATGTCAAGTATTGGCTTCTTGTTGGTTAGACGGTTCTTTTCTCTAGCTTTTACCTTATGCTTTAGGATAGTCCCTCCATCTCCTCCCATCTTCTTTAATTTCAAAAATCTCCTCCCTCCTTTTGAAAACTCTTCTTGTTTTTAAACTTGGACTGCTTTCACAATAAACTTGGACTTAGGTCCAAGCATTTTCAAAATATTTTCTTAATCAAACTTTAATCAACTTAATAATACTTTGACATTTTTGTGAGAAAACTAAAATTCAATCAATCTCATTCAAACTATCTTTTCCACTTTGGCACTTTTACTCTAAAAATTTTCTCAAAATATTAGACTCTTGTAAATCTTTGTAGTGATGCAAGCTACTATACTTCTACAATATATAGTGAAGTGAGATATTTTCCACTTGGGTTTTGAGTGGGGCCTTGTTGATTTTAAAATCCAGGCTATATCCTTCATTTTGAGATTACGCAAATTCTCATTTCTCATAATCGTGGGTAGTAAGTATGTTCTTTCACTCAGATAAGACGATGTCTCGTCTCTTAAAATTAACCAACACACTTGTGTTTTAAATTTTTTAAAGGTGAACTATGAGTACCCTGATCCCCTATTGCATGGAAGGTGATACATAGGCACTAAAGGTTCGCAACCGCGGCGGGTGCAAAAATCATAAAAAATACTTCTTTTCTCATCCGCACGATCTATTTTTGTATACAACCCCTATAGCCAAAATACACGGATTTTCAAAGAGGTTCCTACAGAGTACCATAGATGTTTAGGGTACTGATATCTTCCCTTTGCATAACCAACCCCTGAACTTATATTTTCTCCCCCTCTTTTGGGTTGTTCACTCTTTTCTCATTCCTTTGAAAATAATAAAGTGCAGTGGCGATTTTTATTTTGATATGTGCAAGTCAAGTCAATCCAATGGCTTAGTATCAACATTTCTACTGCTACATATAGTTGCATCTAAAGTCCTACCTCGAAGTTGGCAATGTTTGATTGGAAGTCCTACCTTGAAGTAGGCAATGCTTGATTTGAAGTCCTACCTTGAAGTAGGCAATGTTTGATTTAAAGTCCAACATCGTAGTAGGAAATGTTTGATTTCAAGTCCTACCTTGAAGTAGGAAATTTCTGACTTGAAGTCCTACCTTGAAGTAGACAATGTTTGATTTAAAGTCCTACATTGAAGTAGGCAATATTTGATTTAAAGTCCTATCTTAAAGTAGGCAATTTCTGACTTGAAGTCCTATATTGAAGTAGGCAATTTCTGACTTGAAGTCCTACCTCGAAGTGGGCAATGTTTGATTTAAAGTCCTAACTTGAAGTAGGCAATTTCTGACTTGAAGTCCTACCTCGAAGTAGAAAATGTTTGAGCATCTGAAGTCCTACCTCTAAGTAGGCAATGTTTTTTTGTATACACTTTTGAAATATTTTGGGGATTTTCCTCACGTAAATTTGATAAAAATAGACTTTATGTTTCATTGAATATTCATGTGATTTGTAAGCTTTGTGATTGATCGTTTATCAAGGAAGCTTTGTGTAGAGTTTCCTTATCGCTTGCGTGGCTTTGAAGAGGCATCAGACCTTCTTCTCCAGGTAAAATGGAAGCTCTCTTTACTCTCTCATTTATGCATCATTTTAGATTATTATTGACCTGAGAATTAGGATAGAGATGCCATGAGCTGAAGTCCTACCATTGTAGGCTTTGTATTTGCGTAGTTAGGAATTAATTTGTGTTAATGGATTGGTTTAAAGCATGCACTTGTACAATAGCTTAGGAGATTTTTCTTAATATGATAGTAGATACTATGACATGATTTATGTATTAATCTCAAGAATTGTTAGATCTCTTTAGGTCTTGATTTGGTAATTCTTTTATAATTACAAAATAATACATAGTTTGCTAACTTGCTAACCTAGTTAGGAGCTTACTTCTCTTTTATAGTTTTCCATGCTTTGATAAGTGTTGAAATAACTTCTTGAATAATATGTTAACATTTTTAGGTAACTTTTGCCTTGATGTTTAAGAAATAATTGAGTCATATGCTAAGTGAATCACATTGTTTGGTTCATAGGTTGATAGTTGGATACTTTTAACCTAATTTGGGTACCTAATTTTCCTTGATGCTTACTTTTCTTGTGAGAATTGTTTAAGATGAATAAATGTGAGTATGCTACTGACTTGTAAAGTTTTTTACCTAGTGTAGCTTTAAGTTTACTTATATGCTAAGCTTTGGTTACATTGTGATGCTTAAAAGCATGTTTCTTCTTGTACTTGTTGAAAATGGTTAGTGTATGTTTGAAAGGCATGATGCATAACCCTTAGGCTTGATCTGTAGGTTATTTTTACACCTTTAGACTTGATATATCCTCTTATTACATGTGTAGATACCATGTTATGAATTGGTGTAAGTGTATGCTTTAGAAGTTAAAACTTGAAGCATGTTTGTGTTCCATCTTTTGGTATACAAACTTGGTGTTTGTGAACTCTTTTTCCTTTGATGATTAGGTAGATACCTTTGAGTATTAATCCTTGTTTGTATAAAAATTTTAGTTTGAGTTTGTTAACTCTTGAATCCTTTTTACATAATGCCTATTAATGATGTAACAATTTGATTGCATGTCTTGCCTTTGTTGAGGTAGATTGATGATTAAGAGCATGATTAGGGTGTAACCTTGATGCTTAAATTTTGTTGCATGTTTTCATTATATAAATGTGTGTTTTATAACTTGTAGAGGCTTCCATCTTGCCTAAGTCCTTTTACCTTTGCTTTCTAAGCATTAATGTTGCTTCGACACCTTAAGCCTTGAGTGCATGTGTGACTGTTGATTGTTTTTTACATGGTTTGTAATGCCTTAGGGTAGAACCGTTTAAGAATGACCCTTAGGGGACCTTAGTGTTTGTGTTTGACACATTCATGCTAATTGATTGATGACTTGAAGTATGTATCAGAGCTTAGACTCTTGTTTAATGTTAATTGATCATTGATGCTAGACTTTTACACTTAGGTGTTTCGTGGGCTATTAAGCCATTTTATTTTATTTCTTTGTCCTTGTTTTATATTTGTATGTTCCCTTAGGTTATCTTGGTTTATATTTGAATCAAGGTAGACATTAGGCTTTTAAACCATGCATACTAACATTATATATTTTTCCCTATTAATCCTAACTTTAGGGCCACCGTTGCATGACAATATTAGGAAGTAAGATTCCCTTATATTTTGCATTCTTCTTTGCATCTTTAAAACTAAAACTCGTTTTCTTAATCAAATGTTGAAAATACATAACAATAATGATGCGAACCATGTGGCACGAGCCTTAAGTTTTTTTTTGGGGGGGGGGGGGGGGGTTGAGGTAGTGCATTCCTAATATTGTGCTTCCTTTCAATTATAGTCTTTAATATGGTGAAAATCACCAAATCTTTTCTCAAGGTAAAAAACACTAAACTAATTAAAACCTTTTGCCTGCAGGACTTTCTTTTAAGAAATTTTTTTCATAAAGAGGATGTGTTATTTCAACTCCATGCAAACGACGCGTAAGTCCTCAAAGGTCCGGTGACACTATGTCTAATGCTAGATTGTGAATGTAACACTATACTAAAAAAAATTGAGCTGAACTATAGTGATTTGATTCTTTAAAAAGGATACATAGGGGTGGGAATAGGCCAGGCCAGCCTATGACCTAGCCTACATAAGATCAGGCCAGGCCAGACTTATTTAATAAAAAGGTCAGGCTTAGGCTTTTTTAAAAGCCTATTTAATTAAATAGGCCAGACTTAAGCTATTAAAAAATCCTATGAAGCCTTTTGGTTGGACTATATTTTCATATATATTAAAAATAGGCTAAATAGGTTGGCCTATACATGCATGTATATTTAGAGAAAAAAAGGCTAAATAGACTGACCTATATATGCATATATATTAGAACAAAGGCTAAATAAGTCGGCCTATATATGCATATATATGGCAACCTATAAGGTTTATTAAGTAATATGAATTAATTGAAAAACTTAATGAGAAACAGGCTTTTAAATAGGCTTTCATTTTGCATTCATGCATTTTCCCTTAGCTTGTTAACTTTAGATTTACACGCCATTTGATTAGAACATCAAGAGTGGATCCTGTGGAGTACCATAAATGTGAGGGGTGCTAAAACCTTCCCCTTGCGTAATCGACTCTCGTACCTGTTCTCTTGGTCGCAAGACCTTGTTTTCTCCATTCTCAGGTTTACTCGATGTTCTCCTTTCCCTCCTTTGGGAAATAACATTTGATGGCGACTTCATTGTTCATTTTCCTAGTTGCCTCAACATGCCATAAATGATTTTCATCGAATAGACCAAAACTGTATCTGGTTTCCATTGGACTACATCGCCCTAATCTTTGTCCTGACACACAACTTCAATATGCGCCAGCAGCTATTGCAGCTTCGACCGAATAGAAGGATTTAAAACTTTAGGAACTCCAAAACTACCCCAGATTCAACCCTCCTTCGTCCAACTACCCATGAAATTGACAAAAGCGTCCTTCAAGGAACTTTACTTATATAAATCAGGGAAATTCTCCTTCAAACTAACATGTTGTTGCTAATTAGCACTCCAAAAATGGATGTCTAAACCTCTGCCCAACCTAAAAGTACAATTTTGAGAAAAACACAAGTAGAAAATTTCGATTCAAGAGATGATAAATCTTCCCACCATGCCGATTTGATCATCTTCCCAAAACTACAGGACTAGTCAATATTTAGTGCTTCAGATTCCCGTATCTTGCCTCCAAAATGTCCATCCAAAATGAATTTTTCCCCTACATTATCTTCAATTTACATTTGAATAGTAAAGTCGCGTTAAATTCTTTGAAACTCTTAAAACTCAAACCAGCTTTATCTAACGATAAACAGAGAAATTCCCATTGAACCCAATGTGTTTTCCTATTCTCAAAAAAACCTCCCCACAAAAACGTGTTCTGAATCTGCTCAATCAACTTGTAAATCTGCATAGGAGCTTTAAAGAAAGACAGTTGAAAAATGGCAAGACTAGATAAAATAGATTTAATTAGGGTGATCCTTCCTCCAAGACTAAGAAACCTTCCTTTCCAGACAGTTAGTGGTTTCCTAATCTTTAAAATCATGGGATTCTTCCAAGAAACCCTTCTTGGGTTAGATCCAAGAGGGATACAAAGAAAAGAGAAAACATTGTCTTATATCCTGCAAGAGAGAAAATTTGTCACATCCAGAAAAAAATGCGGGCTCAGATTAAAACCAATCAACCTACTTTTATGGAAGTTAACTCTGAGCCCCAACACCAATTTAAACCCTCTCAACATTGTCTTGAGTGCCCAACCCTGTTTCCAATTGTCATTACCCACTAACAGTGTATCATCCACAAATCATAACACATGAACCATACATTTGTCCTCGATGGAGAAGCTAGAATATTCCTCAATCTGAACCACTTTCTTGACTAAAACATCAAGACCTTCCATAATAATAACAAATAGAAACGTAGAAATAGGATCGCCTTGCCTAAGATCCCTACCCACCCTGAATTCTTTAGAAGGAAAACCATTCACAAGTACCGAAATCCAACTAGAAAAAATAGTAGCTTCCATCCACTTCACCCATATATCTCCAAACCTCATCCTCATCAACATATACCTAAGAAAGTTCCAACTCACCTTGTTGTACGCATTCTCGAAGTCTACTTTAAAAAGCATACAACCCTTCTTAAACTTAGTCACATAATCCACCACTTCATTAGATATTAACTCATCGTCTAAGAGGAACCTTCCCGGAACAAAAGCACTTTGACAACTAGAGATTAAGTACTTCAACACCCTTCTACATCTAGCCGCCAACAGCTTAGAAAGCGCTTTGTAAAGGAAACCCACCAAACAGATTGGTCTGTATTGGTCGAGATCACGTAAATTAGTCTTTTTTGGGATCATAGTTAAAAAAGATGAAGAAATAGCCCCATACAGCATACCATTAACATGAAGATCATTAAAAAACCTGATGAAATCCACTCTGATAAACTCCCAACACCTACAAATAAAAAAACTTATAAGCATCCGGTCCCGGACTCTTTGAACCCTCACAAGCCCAAACAACCTATTTAATCTCTGCCTCAGAAAAAGGTCTTTCCAACAAATCTCGCTCAACTGAAGGAATATAATTAAAGGGTATCCCATCAAGTAAAGGGAGATTTGGCTCAGGCTCTACAAATTTCTCTAAAAAATAACTCAAAACCGCCTTCTTGACTTCACCAACCGACTCCGCTATCCCTTCTTCTGTTACAATATGGCTAATAAAATTCCCCATATGTCTAGCTTTCATCACACAATGGACAAACTTGCTATTAGAATCGCCTTCAATATCCCACTTCAACCTCAAATTTTTGAAGGATCATGTTTTTTTTAATCCTCGAATGCTCCCACATACTACAAGTAGCCTCACTCCTAATAGTCACAATTCCCTCCACTTGATCCTCCCTACACAATACTAATAAAGCATCTGCCTCATTCAAAACCTTTTCCCTTCCTCAATCTCCAAATCTATCTTACCCAAAATTTTGAAATTCCACCTCCTAAGACTGAATTTAAGGAGTCTTAACTTCTCTTTTAACACAAAATCACATCTACCTTCAACTTTCAATTCCCTTCATTCCATCTCCACAAAGGAAGAAATTCCTTATTATCAAACCAACAATTGTTGACCATAAAAGGTTTTGGACCCCAATCCTCCTTGTTAACCACCAACCAAATAGGACAGTGGTCTGAAATATCCCTATCCCCAATCAAATGCCCAATAATCCCCCATTTACTGATGATAGAATCCTCCACAAGAAAACGATCTAACCTGCTCATAGATTTGCCATCGCCACTAACACCTAAAATTGCAGTGAAATATGCGGTTTTTATTTCGTTTATATATTGTTATTATGCTTATGTTTATGTCTATTACTATGTATGCTTTTATCTTAAACATGTCTAAGTGGTAACGTTAGGATTTGGGACATGATAACTGTCGAAATGACAAACCTCGTATAAGTTCCATGATGAAAGTTATATAGTGAAAAGATCCTATTTGTTTAAATTTTTTCTGTTTTAAGAGATTAAGTTGGCTACTAAAGTCGAAAAGCAAATCATCTTAAAGAATGATTTTATTCTGGGGCAGACTTTCTAGTGACTCCATTGAGTAAAAGAAGACCAGTTTGAGAAATGAATAAAAGCATATCACTTGAGATCTTGATGTTTGTGTGGAAGCTTTGGTTGCCCGCAAGACTCCGTTGAGCAGTGGTGCATCACTTTCAGTAAGTCCTAAGGGACAAATTGTTTTAAGTTTTTGTTTGAGCATGGAGCAACTCAAGTTGAGAAGTACGGTTGGGTATTAACCTACTTTCAAGACGTAAGTCAACCACCCTAAAGGGAAGAAACATGTGAATACTCTGTTGAGTATGAGTTCAGTCAATCAGGGGAAATCATGTCGATGAATCTCTTCAAGCTAATATCAATCATAGGCTATCACGTCGATAAATCCCTTCAAGTTTCTATCAACCTGAGGCAATCACGTCTAGAAATCTATTCAGAATTCATTCAACCTAAGGCAATCACTTCGAGATTCAATAAATCTCTCCAAGAAATTTGTAATCAGAGAGAATTTATTTCATGACCCAAGACATTGGGGCAGACTACCTCATATCGTATTGCAACACGAATATATCGGTCTTCTATTCAGCACAGATTCTTTCAGAGATCCTATAAACAGGGACATTCGTCATCATACTCCCAAAGATACTCGAGAAAGTTTTGTCAAGCAAGGTAACCGCCAAAGAAATCAAGCTAAAAGCATCATGATGATCACCTTGACCCAGCCAACATTGTAAGAGTCATCCTCATCCCCTGCAGACATCCCAGGTATACTCCCCAGTAGTGTAAATCGGGGCACTAAGAGGCTTTATGATACTCAACGAGCATGTTCAACATGATTCCCCAGCAACAGCGTAACTTGGGATAATTAGAGGCTTCATGCAATTCAGCACATGCATGTGCAATTCCCCAGTAGAATAAATTTGGCACAGTCGAGAGGTTTGGTGTGGTTCAACATGTAGTCCCCACAAAGTTGTCTTCTAATCTCTAGTAGAGGAGTAAACCAAGGTATTCAAAGACGTTTGTGTCCATCTCTTGACTCCCAAGTGGTCTAATATGTAATTCTGCAACACGATGCAGACTTGGGGCATTTGAAGAGATCCATATGGTGTCCGTATCCATTCCCCAGCAGGACCGTATCTATTCTACCATCCCCAAGCAGTCGAGGATGTAGACAAATCTCAGATCAAATCACTTCTTCCCCAGAAAGACTACAACCCTTCCCCAAAAAGTCTTTCACTATCCCAGCGGAGTTACCAAGATTTTTGGTCTCCAATCCCCAATAACACCATTCCGTATTGGTATTACAAGATAACAAGCAACAGTTGTCGATAAGCATGTTCTTTTCCCTGCATAGTTTATTTCTATGCACTTTGCATATAGTAATCGACACTACATTTCCTTGCATCCTCAAAACGTGTAGCATATCCATTAAAATGGATCATTACGCCATACAAAATTCAAACATACATATGAAGCATATGCCAGATCGAGTACCTTGCAAGAAAAACCTGAATCATTCAAAGCAGCAACACATCCCCACAAGAAGATATCACTCAAAAATCCCTAGCTGGCGTCCTTCGTTACATCACAATACCAGCTAACGGTGCCAGTACCTTGTACTCCCAAAAACTTGTCTGTTTCGGTCTTTAGTTGTCTAAACACTCGTCTGCATCACCTTTTTCAAATGCTCGTCTGTGTCTATATTTCTCTCTTTCCCGGCAAAATCAATACAGTTGGTCATCCTTGTATCTTTATTAATCATGTCGTAATCGAGGTTTTCACCTTCTTAGAATTGTCGGTTGTCCGTAGGCCCAGTTCCCTTAGTAGATCACCTGTAGGTCTCATCTTAGGATCGTAGGTCGTCCATAAATCTAGCTTTCCTCTTGTAGATTTCCCGTAGGTCTCATTTATTTAGTATTTTAGGTCACCCATAGATCATAATCCCATATAGGTTGCCCGTAGCCCAAGCCTCCTAGCATTTCGCTACTAGGTCTCGCTTCTTTAAAATTATAGGTCGTCCGTAGATCTTAATCCTATATAGGTCGCCTGTAGGTCTCAATTCTTTAAGATCATAGGTCTTCCGTAGATCTAGCTTTCCTCTTGTAGATATCCCATAGGTTTCAGTCCTCTTAGGATCGTAGGTCGTCCGTAGATCTAGCTTTCCTCCTGTAGATGACCCGTAGGTATCATTCTTCATAGGATCGTAGATCATCCGTAGATATAGCTTTCCTCTTTTAGATCTCCCATAGGTCTCACTCCTCTTAAGATCATAGATCGTCCATAGATCTAGCTTTCCTCATGTAGATCGTGTGTAGGTCGCTGTCCTCTTAGGATCGTAGGTCGTCCGTAGATCTAGCTTTCCTCCCGTAGATCGCCTATAGGTCTCACTCATCTTAGGGTCGCGGATCTTCCATAGATCTTACCCTTATAATATCTCCTATTGTAGATCGCCCGTAGGTCTCATCTTAGTATTGTAGATCATCCATAGATATTACCACTCATGTTATCTTCTCTTGGGTCACGGGTCGTCCTTAGATCTTACCCTCCTGTTACAATCTCTTGGGTTACAGGTCGTCCTTAGATCTTTCCCTCCTGTTATCTTTTCTTGGGTCACGGATTGTCTCTAGATTTCACACTCCTGTTTCCTCTTTATACCAATTCTTTCAACCACCATTTCACTATAACAACCACTCCACTCCGAGAACATCTTATTGGCACCATTACCACAATACAAACTATCGTCGTCCAGCTGCACTTACTCACCATAAACATTCCACTAGAAAAATGAATTTTCTTTCCCCAACTGATAAAAAATAATAATAAATAACCCGTTCACACCACCTTTCCAAAACAAATTTTCGGCATTGGTATTTAATCATCTTCTAATTTGAATGTTCGAAAGGCTTGTGCCAATCACACTTTCAGATTTAACACGATTAAATAGTGACAACTGTCATACCCTAAAATTTTCCTAACTCTTTATAAGGAACTTTTGGCTTATACATACCCCTCATTAGGTTATTTAGCATATCATGCATCATTGATAGTCATGGGATCAATGCATTTCTTTTCAAAAACTACATAAAAAGAGATTGTTCTGTTGGGCAGAAGCATCAAGAAAAAATATGGTTTTTCAAGGTTTAAATGTGTTCCGCATGTTTCGTAAGTTATCAAATCTATGATCAATCAAGCCATCATCATGTCAAGCTCTCATGTATTTCAGTGCACTCTGAACTGCGAAGAAATCGGGCATTTCGATGAATTTGAGACAGTGTGAACAAGAAATAGTGTTTTTGCTGGTTTGAGCTAAGAAATTTGCAAGTTGCAATTGGGATACTGTTTTGAGTTGATTCCTTAGGCATTGGAACCGTCTTGATATTTTCTTCATTTTATATGTTCAAGTCGGAAGCCAATTATATGCAGAAAGTCTCAGAATAATTTGATTTCCCAGAAGCGGTTCTTGAATTTAATGACTGGTTATCTGTTTCCCGGGCGTTTGGAAATTCGTAACATTCATCTAATTCGGTTTTTTTTTAAGTTGACTCTCTGAGCATTGAGACTGTCATGATTTTCTAATCATTTCTCGTGTTCGGATCAAAGGCTAATTTTGTAAAGAAGATCTTAGGGAATTTCAATTCTTTGAAGACATTGTACTGAATTTAATTGGTGGTTCGTCGCTACGCTAGCACTTAAAAATTCATAACTTCTAATTGGAATACTGTTTCAGAGCAGTTCTTGAGACGTTAAAACCTTCTTAGTATCTCCTTAAATTTTTATGTTTGTCTCGAGAGCATATTCTTTGAGAAATATTTCCAAACGTGCGGATACTTTGAGAAGAAACAGTGGAAATACGGTGAAAATACTGTGATGAACCGTTATTTTTCGTACATTCAAAAATTCATAACTTTCCCCTAGTGCATTTTTTGAGCTGTTCTTTGGGAGAAAAATCAGTCTTGATGCCATCTTCATTTCGTATGTTCGGGTCAAGGATCAATTCACTGAGGAACGTCCTCAAAATTATGGATTACCAGAGATTTTTATTGTGTTAAACCAGAGTTTTAATTCATCATTTATGATATTGTAAAAATTGTAACTTCTTCTAATTTTACCATATAGAGACGATCCGTTTGGCATAATTTCACAAGTGATGTCAGCTACAACTTTGCTTCAGACCTTGAGTTCAAACGGTACTCTGAAGGCTTCCGTTTATGATTTGTTTCGCTAATGGAAAAGTGAAATTCGTTTTTGAACCTGAAAAGACAGCGTCTGAGCAACTTCAAAAATTCATAAATTTCTCGTCATTTATCCAATTGAGCCATTTCTTTCGGCATCGCATCAAAAACTTTGCAATCTTCATTTTTGATGTTGAGCTCGAGTCGAGATTTCGCACCGATGATGACATGGGATTTTGTACTCACATTGGCCACACTATATATTCCAAAAATCAGATTTTTCTCTCATAATTCAATCACTCTCAAAAAACAACTCACAAATCTATCTCTATTCTCTCTAAGATCAAACACATTCTTCTCTCATTTTTTATCAAGAACATCAATAATCTTCATCAACCTTCAACAATTCCTCAAGAACAAAAATTCGTCAAACTTCAAGTCTTTTCTCCTCTCCCTCACTCTTGCGATCGCCAATGCTAGCATCCCTCCTCCGTGCTTGCGTAATTTCTGCCTTATCCTTCTCATCTCCTCCTATCCGCATTTTTTTATGTGATTTCATATAATCTCTTTCACTTAATTGCTTATTATATAATTGATTATGTGAATTGAAATTAATTTGAATTGAGTTCTTGAATTGCACTTGTTTGTTGAAATTAAATTTGGATGATATAATGTGATTATAATTGTGGAAGTATCTTGAAAATTGATATGATTCTTGAATCTTGATTTCAATTATGTTGAAAAGAGGAATTGGTTGAAAGTTATGTGAATTCATGTGTTACTTTTTATTGTTGAAGCTTTGAGGCATGAGTTGAAATTGATGTAGATTAGGTGTTTGTTAAAATGCCTAAGAGGTGAGTTTTTGTGTAAATTGGATTGTTGACTCGATTATTGATTTTGGAGATGAATTTGAAATCCGGAATTGGTTAGATAATTACACAATTGATATTATATGTTGAATTTCATTCAGAAAATTGATGTTGATGTTTAAACACTGAATTTGAGATTTGATATTGATTATGGAATTATGACGAGGTTTAAGTTATTAATTCATGAGTTAATGTAAATCTTCAAATCAATTTGTTGATAAATTCGTTTTTCGACATCAAAATTTAAAATCCGATTAGTTGCATTATCACTTGAGTTATGTTGCTTTGAGTTGAATTATGCGGATTTCATTTGTTGCAACTTGTGCATTTTTTTCATAAGTGGTTGGTACTTGAACCAATGAGCGATCTCGCATGCCATCCCATAGGATCAAGGTTTAATCCTCGCATTGATTTTTTTTTGTGATATAAAAATGAATTAAAGTGTTGATGTTGCGTGAATTAAACTTTTGAGATAAGCACTTTTGCACATCAAGCCTTCCTGCGTCGACTCATCCCGCCTCCAGTCAACTCACGTTGTTTCCATCACCCGCGAGAAGCCTCACGTCGACTCTCTGCAGCGGCTCCCAAGTTTCCTTTATGTTGACGTACTCTGCCTCCAGTTGATGCATGCTGACAAGATTTTGTTTTTTTCCACGCTCGGGAAGCTTCGTATCGACCCTTCGTGTCGACTCACAAGATCCCTTTGCATAGACGCACCCTGCCTTTTAGTCTACGCATACTGACAACATTGTTATTTTTTATTTCTTTTGGTGTTGGCTTATGTCTCATTGGTATTACTTATGTTGTCTTGTTAATTGCTAACGCTTTTGTGACTTGTGCGAGGCACATTGTGAGAGCTTTCAATCATGTAACTAAGCGTTGGTTATGTGATTGAAAAGCATTTGATTTGTGGACTCTCTTCTGAGGTGATTTGTCTTGTTTCTCATTTCATGGGAAAGATATATTGTTTGTAAGTGTTTAGTTATTGGCATGTATTTTTGGTAAAACCAGGTGTGTAAATGTCATGACTGATGTCATAACATTCTGGATTATTAGGTACTTTATGCAGAAAAAGTATGGCATACAGTAGCTACTGTTTATGAGTGTGTATCTGAGCATTTTGGAATGATCACATTTATTGCCTTCTACCAAAATCAGTAAACAGGAATTCTGATGTCATAACAAATGTTAAGACATCCTGTACTGATCTAACAGATATGCAGTTTGGTTAATTCTGAGTTTTTTCAGGAAGATGGCTCATTCCTTCCAGAACAGAATCTCACGTGGCCCTTGGGTTAACCTAGCTCAACCATAATCTGGTTGATAAAGTCTTGTGACCAAGTCTTAAGGTTAAACCTAATTAACCCTAGCTTTTTGTAGAAACCCTAACTGAAGAAACAGTTGCATATATATTCAACAGGAATGCTGGTTGCAAAATAACTCTTTGACTGAAGATCAATTAGGAGCTGTATAGTTTTAACTACTGTAATCCAAGCAAGTATCATTGTGATAAGTGACCTGGAATAGGTTTTGATTGTAAGGGTTTTTGTATCACTCAAAGCTTTGAAGCAAGAGTGTTTTGTGTCTCTTGACTAAAGCTTTGAAGCAAAGTCAAGTTAGGTTTATGTATCACTCAAAGCTGTGAAGCACGAGTGTTTGTGTTACTTGATTAAAAAGCTGTGAAGCATAATCAAGTGTATGTTCTGAAGAGTGTCTTCATTATTTCATTAGTCAATTGTTTTAAGTATCACTGCTGTGATTGAGGGGGAGTGAGTAGGAACTCAGGTTTAAGTTGAACTTAGATTGAAGTTGCATTGGGTAGGTCTTAAGTGAAGGAGATAAACTGGTTGGTTTATTCCTGAATTAATATCTCTTATAGTGGATTTCCTCCCTGGCTTGGTAGCCCCCAGAGTAGGTGTTGTTTCACACTGAACTGGGTAAACAATTGACTGTGTTCTTTACTGTTTTTATTTACTGTCTTATAGAAAGTCAGAGATGGTGTCATAACATTCACTGTGACATTGAGTATCTGCTGCCAGAATTTCAATTGGCATCAGAGCAGGCACCCTGCCTGTATTACTGGGTGAGATATAGGGATATCACTTCCTGGCACTATGGACAAATAAGGAGTTTTTGGAAATAGACCACCCATTCTGGATGGAACTAATTATGACTACTGGAAACCTCGTATGATTGCCTTCTTAAAATCTCTGGACAAAAAGGCCTGGAGAGCTGCTGACAAAGGATGGAACCATCCCACCATAACTGAGAAACATGGGACAATCAATCTGAAGCCTGAGGAAGAATGGAGCAAAGAAGAAGATGAGTTAGCCCTGGGTAATTCCAAAGCTTTAAATGCCTTGTTCAATGGAATTGATAGAAACATATTCAGACTAGTACATCAATGTGAACTGGCCAAGGAAGTGTGGGACACTCTCAAAACTACCCATGAGGGCACATCCAAAGTAAAAATGTCAAGGCTTCAGATGCTGACTACCAAGTTTGAGAACCTAAGGATGAAGGAAGATGAAACCATTCATGAGTTTCACATGAACATCTTGGAGATTGCCAACACCTCAGGAGCATTGGGAGAAAAGATGTCTGAAGAAAAACTGGTGAGAAAGATTCTCAGATCCCTGCCTAAAAGATTTGTAATGAAGGTAACTGCTATAGAGGAAGCCCAGGATATCAGCAAGTTAAAGGTGGATGAACTCATTGGGTCTCTTCAGACTTTTGAGACGGGGATCAGTGACAATGTTGACAAGAAAAACAAGAGCATAGCACTTGTATCCAACACTGAAGATGAAAACAGGGAGGATGAAGAAGAAAATATTTCAGAAGCTATAGCCATGCTTGGAAGACAATTCAACAAACTCATCAAGAGAATGGATCCAAAGTCAAGGTCAAATGTTGAGAACATCCCCTCTGACATTAACAGATCTTATGACTCCAGCAGAAGACCAAGGTCTGAAGAGAAGGGAAATCAAGGCAGAGGAATTCAATGCCATGGTTGTGAAGGATATGGGCATATTCGAGCTGAATGTCCTACCTTTCTTAAGAAACAAAAGAAAGGAATGACTGTTACCTGGTCTGACTGTGATTCAGAAAGTAATTCTGAAGAAGAATCTGCCAAACTAGTTACTGCACTAACTGGTGTTTGTACCTCTGAAAGTGACACTAGTGATGAGGAAGTGACATTTGAAGAACTGGCTGATACTTACAAGAAATTGTGTATCAGAAGTGCTGAAGTCTGTGTGCAAAATGAGAGACAAACAAAACTCATCATAAAGTTGGAGGCTGAAAAAATGGCAGACCTTGAAACTATAAGTCATCTAGAAGGGGAAGTTCAAATGCTGAACTCAAAACTGAACCAGATGACCAAATCTGTCAAGATGCTGACAAATGGAACTGACAAATTGGAAGAAATCCTTCAGGTTGGACAAAATGTGGGAAACAAGTCTGGTCTAGGATTTGTGGCAGCAAAGAAATCTGGTGCAGACAAGAAGATCAGGTCTGATAAACAAAGGTCAAAGCAGATGTCACAACATAACACTCAACATCGGGAACAGAGAAATATGAAGAAAAAATATCAAAGATGGAGATGTCATCATTGTGGGAGGTTTGGTCACATAAAGCCTTTCTGCTTCAGATTGTATGGATACCCTAATCAGAACCCAGGTGTCAAACCTAAGTCTAACAGGGTACCCCATACTCCTCAATGGAAGAAAAAGGCTACTGCCCTGATAGCCCACACTTCCCTGATAGTCTCTGCAAAGGAAGACTGGTACTTTGACAGTGGGTGTTCTAAGCACGTGACTGGAATCAAGAACCTTCTCAATAATGTTAAACCTTACACCACTAGTTATGTGACCTTTGGAGATGGTGCTAGAGGTGAAATCAAAGGAGTTGGTAATTTGGACTGCCCTGGAGTTCCAAATCTGAATGAAGTACTATTGGTAAAAGGCCTGACTGCTAATCTCATTAGTATTAGTCAATTATGTGATCTAGGATTCAAAGTCAACTTCTCAAAATCTGAATGTCTTGTAATTAATGAAAAACAAGAAGTTGTAATGAAAGGAGTCAGATCTAAAGACAACTGTTACTTGTGGGAGCCTGAGAACACTAATTACTCCACTGTGTGTTCTATTGCCAAAGAAGAAAAAGAGGTGAAACTATGGCACCAAAAACTTGGCCATCTTCATCTAAGAGGAATGAAAAGGAGTATCTCCATGGAGGCAGTCAGAGGGATTCCAAGACTGAAAATTGATGAAGGGAGAGTTTATGGTGAATGTCAGGTTGGTAAGCAGACTAGGATGTCACATCCAAAGTCAAGACATCTGACCACCTCTAAGGTTCTAGATCTTCTTCATATGGGACCAATGCAGGTGGAAAGTCTTGGTGGAAAGAGATATGCCTATGTTGTGGTGGATGACTTTTCCAGAGTCACCTGGATTAACTTCATTAGGGAAAAATCTGATGTGTTTGAAGTTTTTAAAGAACTATGCAAAAGAATTCAAAGAGAAAAAGAAGGGTGTATTGTCAGAATCAGAAGTGATCATGACAAGGAATTTGAAAGCAGTAAGTTTAATGAGTTCTGTTCCTCAGAAGGAATTAATCATGAATTCTCTTCTCCTATAACTCCTCAACAAAATGGAGTTGAAGAGAGGAAAAATAGGACCATACAGGAATCTGCCAGAGCTATGATACATGCCAAAGACTTCCTTTTCATTTTTGTGCTGAAGCTGAATACATTGCAGCTGGTAGTAGCTGTTCTCAAATTATCTGGATGACACAGATGCTCACTGAGTATAATGTCACACAAGATGTTATGACATTGTACTGTGACAATCTGAGTACAATCAACATTTCCAAGAACCCTATCCAGCATAGCAGGACCAAGCACATTGACATTAGAGATCACTTAATCAGAGACCTTGTAGAGGAGAAAACAATTAATCTGGAACATGTTGCCACTGAGCTACATCTGGTTGACATTTTTACCAAGGCACTTGATGCAAATCAATTTGAAAACTTGAGGGGCAAGTTGGGTATTTTCCAACATGAGAAATTGTAGCAATTAATTTTGCTTAAAACAAGGGTTGAAGGAGTTATTTTTGTTAAGTCTATTTTGAGTGGGTTAATCATATGTTTTCCCAATTCTTTCAAATTTTTTAAGAAGTTGAATAGACACTCATTTGCCTCCTTCCTCTCTCGACTTTGCAACAAATCCCTTTCTCTCAATCAAAGTTTTCTCTCTAGTTACTACTGGTTTTCTAAGTCAATCAAAATGTCTCAAACATCATCCTCATCCAAGACGACAGGTTCATCTTCATCATCTGACCAAGATTCTCGGGCAATCACCTCATGCATGGATTCTAAAGTCCTGGAGATTACTCCTCTTAGAGAAATGGCAACTAACCCCTCCAAGGTCAAAAAGCTGAGAACAAGGCATGCAGGAAGGTCCCAAGCTACTTCATCTGGTAATCCCTCTCAACCTTCATCTTCTGTACCAAATAGGGAAGGATCAGCTTATGTACATTAAGCAATAGCTAGGCTTGTTACAAGAATACTGAGTGAGAACCACTCTGTACCGGGGATTTCTGTTCCATTAAATCAAGAATCAGCAAGCCCAAATGTTGAAGCAAATCCAGATGTCTCTGAGAATGTTGAGACACCAAATGACAACATTCAGAAATCATCTGAAAACCTTGATGATATTCAGAATCCTTCAGAGAAGAATGTTGAACCACCTGTTATTGATGTGGATGAGGAATACTCAGACAATGACCTAATTGCAAATATCAACCCTAGCATAGCTAGGAGAATGATAAACAGAAAGGGTAATCAGGATGCTGCAAAATGTCTGACCAAAGAGAAAACTGCTAATAAGAAAACCAGGCCTGAAGGCAAGACTAGTGTAGAAACTGTGAAGACTGGACTGTCCAAAGGGAAGGTGAAAGCCCAAGTGCATACTGGGAGCCTCTCAAAGCCTGCGAGACAACCAATAACAAAGAAGAGAAATGAACCTGAGCCTTCTGATTCTGATGAGGAATCAGAATTTGAAATTGATGCTGAAGACATTCCTCTCAGAAGGAAACTCCCTTCCAGCAAAATAGCTAGAGTTCCTGAAGTCCCCACTGACAACATTTCATTTCACCACCCTGAAAATGCCAACAGATGGAAGTATGTTTGCTTGAAGAGAATAGCCTTGGAAAGAGAACTAAACAATGGTGCCATGAATTGCAAGGAAATCATGGACCTGACCAAAGCTGCTGGACTAATGAAGACTGTGGTAAAATTTACCAAATGCTATGAAAATCTGGTCAAGAAATTCATAGTGAATTTGTCTGATGAATGTGCTGATGGAAGGTCAGCTGACTTTGAATGTGTCTATGTGAGAGGAAGAAGGGTTAATTTCTCTCCATCTGAAATTAACAAATTTCTTGGAAGATCAAATGAGGCTTGCCCTGAACTAGAAGTCACTGACAATGAAGTTTGCCAAACCATCACAGCAAGACAAGTCAAGTGCTGACCCTTAAAAGGCAAGCTGAATGCCAGCAAACTAAGCACGAGATTTGCCATCCTGCACAAGATTGGTGCAGCCAACTGGGTCCCTACCAACCATAAATCAACCATCTCCACAGGATTGGGGAGATTCATTTATGTTGTTGGATCCAAGACTGAATTTGACTATGGCAGGTATATTTTTGATCAAACTTTAAAACATGCTGGTAGCTATGTTGTTAAAGGACCTATTGCCTTTCCCTCCCTCCTATGTGGAATTATCCTTGCTCAGTACCCTGATATCCTGGTGGGAAGAGATACTGCTTGCAAAAGAGCTCCTGCTCTTGGGTTACACTACAAGTTATTTCAGGGATCTCATGTTCCTGACATTGTCATAACATCAGCTGAGACATCATATGTAAAAACTCAGTCCAAGACATCTGATGTTATAGATGTATTGAAAGAGACCTGCAAAGAGCTGGAGACAAGGAAAAAGACTCTAGAAAACCTAATTGCCAGATTAGAACATAAGGAGACTGAAGGAAACAGAAGGGAAGAGGGTGCTGCTGAAGATCAGCTCAATGCTGAAGAAAGTAGCTCCTCTGAAGGTGACAACGCTTAAAGTTTGGTGGAGTTGACAAGCCTGATGTTGGTTCCTGTTGATGCAAGTGTGTTCAGATTTTATTTATTACTTATTTTGGATGACTGTAAAACATATAAGTACATGTATCTTTGGCCTATTTGTGGCTAAAGAGGGGGAGATATTTTGTGTTAATTACTTGGTAGACATCATATTTTTTTCTGCAGTCATATTCATTCTGCTGCCCTCTATTCTCTGATTGCTTAGGGGTTTTGGCCAAAAATCTGCCAAAGGGGGAGTTTGTAAGTGTTTAGTTATTGGCATGTATTTTTGGTAAAACCAGGTGTGTAAATGTCATGACTGATGTCATAACATTCTGGATTATTAGGTACTTTATGCAGAAAAAGTATGGCATACAGTAGCTACTGTTTATGAGTGTGTATCTGAGCATTTTGCAATGATCACATTTATTGCCTTCTACCAAAATCAGTAAACAGGAATTCTGATGTCATAACAAATGTTAAGACATCCTGTACTGATCTAACAGATATGCAGTTTGGTTAATTCTGAGTTTTTTCAAGAAGATGGCTCATTCCTTCCAGAACAGAATCTCACGTGGCCCTTGGGTTAACCTAGCTCAACCCTAATCTGGTTGATAAAGTCTTGTGACCAAGTCTTAAGGTTAAACCTAATTAGCCCTAGCTTTTTGTGGAAACCCTAACTGAAGAAACAGCTGCATATATATTCAACAGGAATGCTGGTTGCAAAATAACTCTTTGACTGAAGATCAATTAGGAGCTGTACAGTTTTAACTGCTGTAATCCAAGCAAGTATCATTGTGATAAGTGACTTGGAATAGGTTTTGATTGTAAGGGTTTTTGTATCACTCAAATCTTTGAAGCAAGAGTGTTTTGTGTCTCTTGACTAAAGCTTTGAAGCAAAGTCAAGTTAGGTTTATGTATCACTCAAAGTTGTGAAGCACGAGTGTTTGTGTTACTTGATTAAAAAGCTGTGAAGCATAATCAAGTGTATGTTCTGAAGAGTGTCTTCATTATTTCATTAGTCAATTGTTTTAAGTATCACTGCTGTGATTGAGGGGGAGTGAGTAGGAACTCAGGTTTAAGTTGAACTTAGATTGAAGTTGCATTGGGTAGGTCTTAAGTGAAGGAGATAAACTGGTTGGTTTATTCCTGAATTAATATCTCTTATAGTGGATTTCCTCCCTGGCTTGGTAGCCCCCAGAGTAGGTGTTGTTTCACACTAAACTGGGTAAACAATTGACTGTGTTCTTTACTGTTTTTATTTACTGTCTTATAGAAAGTCAGATACGGTGTCATAACATTCACTGTGACATTGAGTATCTGCTGCCAGAATTTCACTGTTTGTGTTTTTTCTGGACATTGATTTTCTTGTATAGTGTTATCTTATGCAGGAACTTTGATGCAACGCGATGCATTCGTGGCTTGTGATTTGTTTTCACATTTGTTCGTTGTGGGATATTATTTCTAACTCTTGTGTTTTCTTGGTGAAGCTCGCTCCAAGTATTCTGGGTTTCTTTGCTTTCGTCTACTAAGTGACGAACTTGTGTTTGATTGGTATTCTCACATGTTTCCTTTCATTTCTTGCATTTACCGCTTTCTGATGCCATGAGAAGTAGGAATATAGATGCATGCTTTATCGCTTTCTAGATATCATACGAAGTAGGACAATAAAGAGCGTGCACTCGAAGTCGCTGTTTAAAGACCTGTAGCAGGCAATTCCTACTTGTGTTTTCTTATACCGCTGTGTGTTTATATTTGTGCCAAAGACCTCAAAATAGGTGTCCCATTCTCATCCCCCATTGATAAGTCCTAAGAAGAAGGCACGTGGAAAAGGTTCCACAATCGACCCCCATAATTTTCAGTCCACTGGTCATTTGTAGCCCGCGTCGTACATCGATGTTACGAATCGTGCTATTCTTATATCGAGTCGGTCAAGTGGAGAAGGGTTTGCAATCAAATCCCATGCTTTGTCAGTATCTCATGTGACGTACACTTTTACGCTTAGATGTGATCTCATTATTTCCTTTTATCGCCTACCTCGATTCGTTATATCTTGGTTAGGTGTTTAGTCACTTGTGATGATTCACTTTTGCTCTTCTCTTACTTCGATAACATGATATTTTGGTTAAGGGTTGACTCTTCTCATCTTTCTTGCCCTGGTAATGTGATACCGCGGTTAAGCCTTTCTTTATCCTACCTCGATTCCTTGATATCTTGGTCAGGTGTCCTACTTCCCTTGTCCTACCTCGATGAAACGATATCACGGTTAGGCGTCCCTCTCCTTTCCTACCTTGGTGACACAGTGCCTTAGTTAGGCGTGTGCTACTTGAGTGAGTGGATACTCCTAAAGCTTTGTGTGATGCGTGTTTATTTTCCATTGTACCCTTTGTCATGCTCTCATAGGATTTATCAATTTGATCTTTGGAAGTGAATTGAGATATAACTTAGGTTGAAAACTATGCATGCTAACATAGATAGATACTTCCCTTTTATCCTTAACTATAGGATCAACTTTGCATGAAAATCTTAAGAGTACTAGGTTAGTCTCCCGTAGAGCTTTTTCTTTCTCTTTTGCATGTGTATTAAAACTAAAACCTTTTCTTTTTCCTTAAAACTTCCCAAAACACTCTAATAATACAAAAACCCTTTTTCGAGGTACAAAAAACACAAACCAATACAAATATTTTTGTCTTTTGGACCTTTATTTTCTTTTAAAACCTTTTCGATAAGGATGTGTTGTTTCAAGTACAAGCAACCTAGAAATGCTAAGTGTGCGAGTGTCCGAGTATGAGTCTCTTACGAGCTACAACGCCAAGCATGAATTGCAATCCTAACCGTAAGGATGCAGATGCAACATTATCCATAAAAAACATATAACAAATTAAAACATGTGAGCCAAACTACGACGCTCTGACTTTCCCATTGCACGAGGGAGTACCTAGGCACTAGGTTGGCGAAACTTTGTAAATATTCCTTCTTTTCTCCGCATTTTCTTTCGCATGCATTCACTTTTAGCAGTAAGCTTTAGACATATATTTTTACACACTCTTAGATGAGAACAAACGATAGTGGATCCTGTGGGGTACCACAGACGTGTGGGGTGCTAATACATTCCCCTTGTATAACCGACTTCCTTACCTGTTCTTTTGGTCACAAGACCATCTTATCCGTTTCTTTAGGGTTCTCTCGATATCTTCCCTTCCTTTGGGATACATAGTGTTCGATGTTGACTCTGTGTTTTTTTCACGGCGCGACAAATGGGTTTAAAGTAAATGCGGTAATTAAAGTTATTAACAGGAAAAAGAATTCATTCTCTCGAGAAGAGACTTATCAAGCATGTATATAATTCACTCCTCACAAATTTAAACATATCGACCAGTTATACTCAACCTACAATACTCATCAATGTCATCATGTATCAACCACAACACCCACTCTATAATCTCGGAGGTGATCTCTCAATCAACCTCAACAACACAGAAGTCAACCGTGTTACTCGCGTTGACGATCTCTCAGCACAACACAACCAACACAGAGGTATTAATCACAGGCACCCAAGTGAATAATAGCCCAAAATCTATCTATAGAATATAGACACTGTTAGATAATCACCCGAGATAAGAATTCGAGTAGTATATGTCTATAACAATCCAAACCTCAATCACAAAGCAAAATTCTAGGATAATAATCGACAAAGATTTTTAAAGTAAGCTTTATACAACGCCATGGGAGACAAATATACATGAGTTCAAAGTAAATACACATACAAAACCCAACAAATGAAGGATACACAAAGAAGAAGAGAAATGAACCATAATCTCCCAGTTTGTCAGTGTCGATCGATGAGCAATCCACCCCGAATCATCTGTTTGCAAGCTTCATTGTTGTTTTCTAAGCTAATCTACCAAAAATGAGTTGATGGAGTTGGGAGAACAAAAACACCCCCAAAACCATAACCTAACAAATGAAGAAAATGAATTTATAAAATTGGTTCAGACACGCCTCGCCCGGCAACCAGAAGCCTCGTCCGGTGAGCGGCCCAATTATTCCCAATCAGCCTGCGCCACACAACTAACATGCAATAAATATCTATCTACCTTCACCCGACGAAGGGAAGTTACGCTCGGTGAGCCTAGTCTTCCTCGCCCAGTGAGCTACCGGCGAGCTGAAGTTAGTAGCCACTGGAAAAATCTTCGTTTTCTCTCGCGCCACGCTCACCCGGCGAGCGCTACGCGCAAGCTCTTCGCCCAGGCTTCGTCCGACAAGGCTTGACAGACAACACTTCTTCATTTCTTTTCCTAGTGCACTGCAAGGACTTTATTCAATCAATCTTGCATCTTGGAGCTATGTCTTCGACACCTTATTGCTCAAAGCTCCAAACATGCTCAAATACCTACAAAATGAATACAAAACTATTAAATGATACATTATGTACATAAAAACTCAAATAAACACAAACTAAACATATTTTCAAACAAAATTAGGTTTATTCAATAAATATCAACAAAAGAACCGATAAGTGCCGCAAAACATATATACAAAATAACTATAATTTGACACTTATCATTTAGCGGATTACAAAATATGAGGACAAGCCGGATAATGAAGACATTAGAATTCAGCACCGAACCCGTCTCGTTTATTTTATTATGTACTATATTATTCAGTTTTGATAATTTAAAATATTAAATATGTGGTCAATGTTTTGATAGGTTGAAGTGTATTTATTATTTAAAATATTTGAAATGTATGTATGAAATTTTTTGAGATTGTTTTAGTTTATTATTTGTAGTATAATTTTATGTTGGGACAAATGAAAATTTCTATTTAAAAATTTGATTCCACTACATAGATAGTGATGGAGCGTAAATATTTGAACTCAACCCGAACTCGTTTGCAATAGGTTTGAGTTTTACTTTTTCATTTTTATTAAAGAATGGAGTGGAGAACGAAAATAATTTGTAAATTTGAGTTTGAGTTTGAGGATGTATAAACCACTACCCTATTGCCATGCCTATCTAGAATCTACCATATCACAATTGAAAAGCTTGATGAAATAACTGGATGAACAAAAAAAAAAGTTGACAGAACACACCCCTCAATTACCCGATCTACCAATCTGCAATTAGGCCACCAACAGACACCACATCAAAATGCTTAACAAATTAAAGAAATAGTTGAATATGCTTAACTAAACCCTACCTTGGATCTATATGTATAGTTTATTATAAAAGATAACATCATAATAAATAAAAAAACTCCAACCACTTGTTTATTCATTAATTAGTGCAAACATGACGCTTATATAAATGACAACTTGTATATATGTCTGTGTATCTATAGTCTTCTTAATCTCTAAGCCACTAATTAAGTTAACCATTTAATTCTAAGAAATTCACATCATGGTTGCATTCTGTTCTCCTCAGTTCTCATACTCAAACATGGGATGGCTCTTACAAGAGTTAGAGCCTGCAGAGTCCTTAAACATTAGCCATAACGAGAAGAGCTATGCAAATGATTTAGAGTACTCTTTACCTCAATATCATCAATTCTCTTCGCTGAAGCAACAACAAGTTGAGATTCAAACGCCACCACCTTCGCCTAAGCTTATGGTGAAGAAGCTTAACCACAATGCTAGTGAACGTGACCGCCGCAAAAAGATCAATAGCTTGATTTCTTCACTTCGTTCACTTCTTCCCAATGAAGATCAAACGGTAATATTTCATCTTTTCTTGAAATTGGTATAGCTAGTATATTCTTGAGATATAAGATCATTTTAATTTATTTTTTAGTATATTCTTTACCAACTAATTTTAAAAATATGGTGTTTTAGCTCTTACTATTTGTTTCATAATATTTTGGAAGTATGTCACAATATAAAATGAAAGTGATATATTCATAATATGAATGGAATCATGTCAATATAAAAATGAAAATAAATATTTTATTCCATTGTCATGTTGCAGAAAAAAATGAGCATTCCGGTAACAATTTCAAGAGTTTTAAAATACATACCGGAATTACAAAAGCAGGTGGAAGGATTAACAAAGAAAAAAGAAGAGCTTCTATCAAGAATTTCTCAGCAACAATATCCTGTGAGCAAAGAATCACAAAGGAAAATAATTCCTAATAATTACAATTCTTCTTTTGTGGTTTCAACAAGTAGGCTTATTGATAATGAACTTGCTATTCATATTTCATCTTATGAGCCTTACAAGATTCCATTATCAGAGATCTTAATGTGTTTAGAAAATAATGGATTCCTTCTACTAAACTCTTCTTCTTCTAAAACATTTGGCGGAAGACTGTTCTACAACTTGCATATTCAGGTATACGTTTTGCAATATTACATTTGACTTTAAATATAAGCTTTTTTTATTTAAAAAATAACAATATTGCTCCTAAATATGAAGTTATATTTAAATTAATAAATCTATTAATTTTATTTTTATGAAATATATTCTAATAAATTTATACTATTTTTTATCAACATTAATGTTTTTGTTTAAAAGAAAGTGAAATTTTTTCAGGTGGAGAATGCTCAAAGTTTAGAGTGCGATGTTCTAATTCAGAAGCTGTTGTCAATACATGAGAAGCAAGGATGTAAGCAAATTAGTGTTGGAAGATAAATATCAAATTAAAGTAGAAGTTTGTACATATTTTGGCAGCATGGATGATTGACATCTTGGAAAGGAGTAATCACATGCCCCCATTCAAGTAGGAAGAAGATGCATGTATTATATGAGTTTTGTACTTTTACTAAGAGCTGATTTAAGTTGCATTAGCATAATAGTTTTTTATAAGGGGATTAGCAATAGCGTAATGGTATAACTGATTGTTTCAAGTGTGAATTATTATATTTCACACTCCCTATTAATAGGTAAAAATATTTAATTTTTAAGAGAAACGACATGAATATCTAATGTATTAAGATTTTGTGAAAGTTTAAATTTGTTGTAATTGTTTTGGATATTGATGTGCCAAACTTACATTATTTTTTCTAACTGATATATATTGTTGGAGGTAAGGTTTGGTGTGTTAAGGTGATTTAAATTTTATCTTCTTTGTTGGAAATCCACCGAAATCTATGATGAATTTCTACCACAATAACAATTTAATTATGAGACAAACAAACAAAAGAAGAAAAGACAAATAATTTCTGCAGAGTTTTTTTCTGCTCACAAACTGTGAAAACTTTCTTATTTATTTTGCAACTGCAAAATACTGTGAATGACTTGCTTGACTTGCTTACAAAAATAGGGGTTACTCCCTCTATTTATAACTGAGCTTACACCCTAAGTTCAAAGCTCAAAATATCTTTTTGTTACTAAATCAAATCTAATTTATTCTAGACTTAAATCAAATCTATTTAAATCTAAAACAAATCAAATCTTTTCGACACATAGTTTTGACACATTGGATTACAATTTAACACACCACCTAATTCATTGTGTCTAAACTATCTATGTTCATCATGGCTCTTAGCTTTCTGAATACTTCGACTTGCACTCCCTTCATCATGATGTCTGCAATCTGATTCTCAGTTCTGCAGTGTTCCAAATTCATCTTCTCATCTGCTACTTGCTCTCGAAGATAATGGAACCTCGTTTCGATGTGCTTACTTCGACCATGTGCTATTGGGTTCTTCGCCAGATTGATAGCTGACATGCTGTCTATCTTCATGGTAATTGCTCCATGATTTTTCCCTGTTATCTCTTCGACCAAGTTCACCATCCAAGTTGCTTGACATGCACAAAGAGAAGCAGCTATGTATTCTGCTTCGCATGATGATAATGCCACTACTGGTTCCTTTCTTGAATTCCAAGCAACTGATGCACCACCTAGCATAAACATATATCCTACTGTTGACTTTCGATCTTCAGCATCACTACACCAACTCGAATAAGTGTATCTCACTAACTTGCATTATTTTCCTTTATCAACTGCAGGAAATAAATGCCATAATCGAAAGTTCCTTTAAGATACCTTAGTATCCTCTTCACTGTTGCTAGATGTGATACATTTGACTTCTGCATGAATCTACTTACCATACCTACACTATATGCTAAGTCAGGCCTTGTATGACAAAGGTATCTCAATGATTCAATAAGTCTTTTGTATTGGGTTGGATCAACATCATCTTCATCTGCATCTTTCAACAGTTGCAGTCTTGGTTCTGCAGGTGTCGAAGTTGAGTTGCATTCTTCCATCTCAAACCTCTTGAGAATTTCTCCTACATATCTTCTTTGATGCATCATCAAACCTCTACTACTCTTGTAGAATTTGATACCAAGGAAATATGAAATCTCACCCAAATCAGACATTTCAAATTCCTTGCTGAGATCACCTTTGAAGTCTTCGATCTCACTTTTACAGCTACCTGTTATCAACAAATCATCTACATAGAGACATAGTATAAGCAATTTACTCTTGCTTCTTCTTACATATACTCTATGTTCAGTTGTGCACTTCATAAATTCCGTCTCCCTTAGAAAACTATCAATTTTCTTATTCCAAGCCCTTGGAGCTTGTTTCAATCCATACAGGGCTTTATGTAGCTTGTACACCTTTCTTTCTTCGTCATGTTTCACAAACCCAACTGGTTGTTTAACATAGACTTCTTCATCTAAGGGTCCATTTAGGAATGCACACTTCACGTCCATCTGACATATGTGCCAACTGTTTATTTCTGCTAGACCAACAATCAACCTGATTGTTTTGATCCTAACAACAGGTGCAAAAACTTCATTGAAGTATATTCCTTCTTTCTGTAGAAATCCTTTCGCCACAAGTCTTGCTTTGTGTCGAGTTACTTCACCTTTCAAATTCATTTTTACTTTGTATACCCACTTGACATCAATTGCCTTCTTTCCTTGAGGCAATTCGACAAGTGACCAAGTGTTGTTGTCTTCGATAGACTTTACTTCTTCGTTCATTTCTTTCACCCACTTCGAATCCTTTAATGGTTCAGCTGCATTAACGGGTTCGACATCTGCATAGAAAGCATAATGTACCAGCTCACCTTCATTATCTATTACATCATATGATGTAATCACACAATCTTGCAATCTTGCAGGCATGCGTCTTGTTCATTGAGGCCTACTTGTACTTGGTATATCTGCTGGATCCTCTTGTCGAACTTCTCTTTCGACTTGAGTTTCTGGCTCTTCAAGAAGGATTCCCACTGAATCTTTATTGATATTTTCAGTCCAATCCCGTTCTTTAAACTCATCTATGATCACGTCCCTGCTTATCACAATCCGCTTTTTCACTGGATCGAACAACTTGTAGCCTCATGTTGAATGATATCCAACTAGAATCATTTGAATTGACTTATCATCAAGTTTTCTTCTCAACTGATCTGGCACATGTCTATGTGCAATAGATCCAAATACCTTCAGATGACTCAAGTTAGGCTTCACACCAGACCAACATTCTTCTGGAGTAATTCCTTCTAGCTTCTTTGTAGGACATCTGTTCAAAATGTATGTTGCATTCGAAACAGTTTCACCCCAAAACTCTTTAGGTAAATTCTTGCATTTCAACATACTTCTCACCATATTCATGGTGGTTCGATTTTTCCTTTCTGCAATTCTATTTTTTTATGGAGTATAGGGTGGCACCACCTCATGCATAATCCCTTCCTTTTCACATAATTTGTCGAAGTCTTTCGACACATATTCTCCACCACCATCAGTTCTCAAAACTTTGAGTTTTCGACCACTTTGTCTTTCGACCATAGACTTAAACTTGGTAAATACTTCGATCACTTCACTTTTCTTCTTGATCAGGTAAGTCCATAGCTTTCGACTGAAATCATCTATGAATGTAACAAAGTATTTTTTTTACCTCCCATCGAATCCACCTGGATTGATCCACATACATCAGAGTATATGACTTCAAGACTAGCCTTCGATCTGCTTCCTGCATCCTTGCTGAATCTATTCTTGTGTTGCTTCGCCTACACACATTCCTCACATACCTCATTTGGAATGTCAATTTCTGGCAATCCTAAAACCATATTTCTTCTCTTCAAATCTCTGATGTCTCTGAAGTTGAGATGGCCTAGTCTATAATGCCATATCCATTCATCTCTGCTAGCTGCAGTCGAAAGGCACTTGTGCTCCATCACATTTATTTCAATCTTGAAGGTTAGATTCTGAGACATAGGAGCCTTCAAGATTAATCTCCCATTTGCATCAATGACTCTCATCATCTTATCTTCGATTGACACTATAATTATTTTCGACCAACTGCCCTATACTGAGCAAATTTCTCTTCATGCCTGGTATGTACAACACATTGGAGATTACTGACCTTTTGCCATATTTCCTCATAATCATAACATCACCAATACTTTCAGTTGCTAGGGTATTATCATTTGCAAATTTTACCATATTTTTTGTTGAGGGATTTATATTGACGAACATGTCTTTCCTTCCAGACATATGTGATGAACATCCTGAATCCAAGTACCATTGGTCCTTGAATCTATCTTCATCTCTTGTTGTGACCATCAGCATCATCTCTTCTTCTTCTTCTTCATGTTTTACAAGCTTTGCATCACTTTCTTGATTCTTTCGTTTTTCTGGACAATCACTCGAGTAGTGACCATACTTCTGACAATTGTAACATTGAATGTGACTCTTATCAGGTTTTCGACCACCACCTCTTCCTCTATTTTCAACACCACCTCTTTGGTTGCCTTGGTATGGTCTTCTTTGATTCGACATGTTTCCTTCAATCTGGTTTCCTCTACCATTCGATTTGTTGTAGCCACCTCTACCTCTGTTGAAACACTTTCTTTTGCCTTTGGTCTCTTTTGCTGAATGTGTCTGCAAGGCCACATCACTCTTTGATTTTCCTGCAGCTCTTTCATTCATTCCTTGTTCATGAGATTCAAGCGTCCCTTGAAGCTCTTCCTTTGTCAATTTCGACAAGTCTTTCCCCTCTTCTATCGCCACCACTATGTGGTCGAACTTAGGAGCTAAAGATCTCAAGATCTTCAAAACAAGGGCTCTTGTTGTTAACGCTTCTCCACATATCTTGATTTGATTTACTAGTTTTGTAACTCTAGTGAAGAAATCAGATATGCTTTCACTGTCTTCCATCTGAAGCAGTTCATAGGTCCTTTTGTGAGTTTGTAACCTCACTTCTTTCACTTTCTTAGCGCCTCCAAAAGACTTCTCAAGGATTTCCCAAGCTTCTTTTGCAGATTCTGAATCACTAACCTTTTCGAAATTGTCTGGGCTGACACATTGATGAATTATAAATAATGCTTTATAACTCAGCTTCTCAGATTCTATGTATTTCTTCTTTTCTTCTTCTGAAGCGTTTTCTCCAAGCGCTTCGAATCCATCTTTTACAAGGTCCCAAAGACCTTGACACCTGAATAAGACTTTCATCTGTTTGGACCAATTCTCATAGTTGTCAACTTTCAGAATTGGTAGGGTTGCTGGATAATTTGCATTCCCATAACTTGTCATCATGAATTCTTCAATCGTTCTTGATTGACACTTCCCTTGAATCGAAACAAAGCTCTTGATACCAGATGTTGGAAATCCACCAAAGTCTATGATGAATTTCTACCACAATGACAATTTAATTATGAGACAAACAAAGAAAAGAAGACAAGACAAATAATTTCTGCAGAGTTTCTCTCTGCTCACAAACTGTGAAAACTTTCTTATTCACTTTGCAACTACAAAATACTGTGAATGACTTGCTTGACTTGCTTACAAAAATAGGGGTTACTCCCTCTATTTATAACTAAGCTTACACCCTAAGCCCAAAGCCCAAAATATCTTTTTGTTACTAAATCAAATCTAATTTATTCTAGACTTAAATCAAATCTATTTAAATCTAAAACAAATCAAATCTTTACGACACATAATTTCGACACATTGGATTACAATTTAACATTCTTGTCCATTGAGACAAGGGAAAGTGATTGATTAGTTAAATCCTCTAGCAATGTTGAATGTGTCACTTTCTTCTCTTTTATCTTCCTAGATCTTCCTCTTTTGATTAGAAAATTTGCTTGGTTTCAACTTATGATTATGACAAAGTTGTTAATAGATTTGAACAGATCTTGTTTCTTGAGGGTTGGTTGGGTTGTTAGTGGCCTGATGTCTAAATGGATGCTCCCTAGAGATGTTTCTGATCACTTTCCTATTACTCTAACTTATGATAATTAGTTGCAAGGATCTAAAAAATTTTGGTTCAATAATCACTGGTTGTCTTACGATGACTTTTATGAGTTGGTTCTAAACTCCTGAACTACTTCTTCAAAGGAAGGCTTTTGTCCTTATGGATAAGTTTCAATCTCTTAAAGTTTCCCTTAAAGATTGGAATAGTCAAGTGTTCAATAACCTAAATTTCCAAATTGAGTCTCTTAGATTTTTTTAATAGGTAATGGAATTCATTAAACATTAAAATTACAAGGGGTACTCACCCAAATTCATTACATCAGAAAGAATTAAGAAATTTGACTGGAGATTGATTCCACAAAAAGAAATTACAACTAACTTTTGATGTTGAATTAACCGATAATATTCCAAAGTCACGATAGTAATATTGCCTTGTGCACTATCTCCCCTACATTAAAAACTTCTAAGTCTCTTAGAGTTGTTGTTGGAAGTTGGACTTATTGGTTGACCAAAATCTCCTTTCTTTTTAGGAAGTAGAAACTAGATCCAAAGCCATTGCTGATCTCTAGGATTTGCTTAGAATGAGAGAATCTCAACTTTGCCAAAGAGTTAAGGCTAGGTTGATAAGGAGAGAGTGCTAATTTGGGTTTATTTTATACTTCGATTAAATGTAAGTGCAGAAGAAATTTAATTTCATCCCTTAAGGTTTGGGATGGCTGGATTGAGGGAGTGTCCGACAATCGACGAGAGGTGATTAATTATTTCTCCAAGTAGTTTAAAGGACTGTCTTCCATTAGGCCTAGTCTTAGTATGGTGCATTTCCAAACTCTATTCGAGGATTATAATCTGGATTTGACATCTCCGTTCTTTCTTAAGGAGTTGGATGAGGTCGTGTCTTTGTGTGATATGAATAAAAGTTTGGACCATGATATTTTTAAAATTTTCTTTTTTGAAAAGGTTTTGGAGCTTGTTGAAGGAAGATGTGAGTGTTATCTTTGTAGAGTTTTCTTATTTTACTTCTTTACCTCATAATCTTACTTCTATTTTTAACTCAAATTGATGTTCAAGGATGTGGCTAAGAGGCTAGGTTTAATTTTGACCTATATTTATGTGTTTTCTTGTAAGTGCACACAGGGCTGGCACTGGGTCATGACAACCAGACCCACAACTTAGGGCTTAAATAATAATGAAGCTTCAAAATTTGATATTGAGCTTAATATATTAAACCTAAATATCGTATATATAAAACGTAATGTAACTCTCTACTGCGTAACAATTGTGGTTGAGCAGTTGATTGTACTTGATGTTAACAAAGAGAGCTAACTTCGATCCCTCATTCATCCATATTTTTTTATTTTTGCTTTTTTTGTCTCTTTTTTTCAAAAAAATTGTGAAACCCCATTACTCATATATATATATATATATATATATATATATATATATATATATATATATATATATATATATATATATATATATATATATATATATATATATATATATATATATATATATATATATATATATATATATATATATATATATATATATATATATATATATATATATTTGATTTGTTTTCTTTTTCTTTTAAATTTCTAAAAAGAATCCGTTATTTATATATACTTTTATTTGATTTGTTTTTTTTTTTTCTTTTTCAAAAAGTAATCTAAATATTATTTATATAATTAAATATTAATTTAATAAAAAATTCACACCTTTTTCAAAAATAAAAGGAAAAATTATGATTTTCTCTTTTCTCTCTCAAACAAAATGGAAAAATATAACTCTAAAAAAATGTAAGGTTAGTTGTTCAATTTTTATCTTTTTTAATTGATAATTTCTTCTTCTTATTTATTATTAATTGTTCAGTGTGTATAAATTCTTCATATAAATAGAAATAGAAATTTGTTTGTTCGGTGGTGTTTGTTGTAGTAGAAAATTAATTTAGTATAAATTTTTCAGAAATAAATTAAAAGTAACCGTAAAGAATTTGTTTTTTATATCATACATGATTAATTCTATTATAACAATACATGGTTAACTGTTTTAAAAAAAATTTACTTTTAAAGAAATTTTTTTTTTTGAGATATAAATAAAACATTTCCTTTTGATATTTATTAGAATATGACATTTTTTTGCAATTAAAAGGACAAGTGTGTAGCCCAGGAAATAAAACCATAGGTCAAATCAGGTAATTTATCTGATATAAAATATAAAATATAACTTATAGTTCCAAACAAGTGACCATAGGTAAAGGGGAATAATAAACTACTAATTTGAATCTGCTACCGTTGGTATAGCTTTGTAGTTATACATACCGTATTTCACTTTTATCTACGGGTATTAGCTGTCACTATAAGTCATAATTTATATAAATGTTATTAAAATAGATAATTTCCTTTTGAGGTTTTTTAACAGAATTACACTATTTTTTATATAATAACATTATAAATCCTTTTAAATATATTTTAAAATGTTACTTTTATTTAATATCAACAATGCTTTTTAAATATAACACTCTTGATTTCTCTCTGTATTTTTTTAACAACGTATTCTTGAACAAAACCACTGTTAAAAGAATCTCGTTAAATTTCAAATCTAACTGTGCCATAAGTGTCTAAAAATATTTGTTTTACAACAATATAAATGCATCTAAGTTGTGAAACTGAGTTATCCAATAAGGGAATGACTATTGGAAATAACAATAACAACACATATTTAATATAACAGTCGTTGTCTCTTATTTAACAACTGTGTAAAAATAAGTTAATTGAAATATATACTTCATTATGTCACCATCATACACATATTGACAATTCTTTATTATTAAATTTATCAAACAGTTAATTAATAAGCTCGTGCAAAACACAATCAAGGAAGCTAAAGGCTCGTGTATACAATGCATTGGCACGTGTATTATAATGGCTATAATTAGGTTTATTAATAATAGCAATAAATATATATATATATATATATATATATATATATATATATATATATATATATATATATATATATATATATATATATATATATATATATATATATATATATATATATATATATATATATATATATATAATAGACTCTAAAAACATAGGGTACATATATAAGAAGTTATGAATCAACATAACAAGTACCAAACACATAGAAAATAGATAAGATAAAACAATGATCAATCCAAAACAACACTGAAAGAGATCAATTAAAAAACACAACAACGAAATAAACTAAAACAAAGAGACAAAAGCCATATAAAGATAGAAGTTAAAGAATTACCCACTAGATCTTCTCAATCAAAAATTTACAAAATAACACTAATCTCCACTAAGTAACAAGAATATTTCTAGAGGAGATCGAAGATACTCAAACTGTTATTGACTCATATGTCATATATGATTCTTGAAGAAGACCGAGAAAGCACATGTCTTTTCCGTAGACTTACCAAGATATTATTTTCAAGTCAAAAGAATGTCTATGTCTTCCATGTTCTTCGATGTCACCAATTTATCTGAGAACGCTATATCATTCAAAGATTTCTAAATCGTCCAGAATACAACATCAAATCATTAGCCCCCATCCACCGCCCTTGAGCCTAGATGAAACACTACAATAGAAAAACATCTGGAAAAGGGTCAAAGAATCCCTAGGTATGGCTACCGACCAACCTAACCATATGAAAATTTTATACCAACAAAAACCACTACATCTCAAGAGATAACAAATATAAGAGGACTCTAGAAACCTCTAATACAGAGGGTGAGAGATAACCTATGAATAAATATGAATTCCCTTTTTAACTAAACTCTCTCTGGTGGGACTCATATCCTCTAGTAATTGTAAAGAGAAAACTAACATTTTAGAGGGGGCCCAACTGCTTCATATACTAGAGAGAGCCAACTTCATCACTAAGACCTGACGATCTCTATGGAACTCAAGTTCATCTTCCCTTTTGCTATCTTCTCTTAAAATAATGGAACCTCATTTCAATGTGCTTGCTTCGACCATGTGCTTTCAAATTCTTCGCCAAATTGATAGCTGACATGTTATTGATCTTCATGGTAATTTCTCTATGATTTTTCCCTGTTATCTCTTCGACCAAGTTCACCTTCCATTTTTCTTGACATGCACAAAGAGAAGCAGCTATGTACTCTGCTTCACACGATGATAGTGTCGTTACTGATTCTTTTCTCGGACTCCAAATAACTAGGGCACCACCTATCATAAACATATAGCCAACTGTGGATTTTCGATACTCAGCATCACCACACCAACTTGAGTCTGTATAATCCACTAACTTGCATTATTTTCCTTCATTAGCTGCATGAAATAAAATGTCATAGTCGAGAGTTCCTTTCAGATACCTTAGTATCCTCTTCGTCGCTGCTAGATGTGATACCTTCGGCTTCTGCATGAATCTACTCACCATACCCACACTGTATGCTAGATCAAGCCTTGTGTGACAAAGGTATCGTAATGACCCAATAAGTCTTTTGTACTGGGTTGGGTCGACATCATCTTTATCTAAGTCTTTTGATAGTTGTCGTCTTGGTTCGGCAGGTGTCGAAGTCGAAATGCATTCTTCCATCTAAAATCTCTTGAGTATTTCACTTGTATATCTTCTTTAATACATCATCATGAAGGTGTGAGAAACACAAGGAATGGGGGTTTGAATTAGGTTTCACCAAATTAAATCTTTCCCTTGGTGACATAACAAGTTAGCTTAGAACATAACAGTAAATGAATACGATGATTTTTATCCTGGTTCACAGTTAACTAAGTTACTTCAGTCCACCCCCTCAAGGATGATTTTGCCTTCAACAAGAACTTAATCCATTATAGCCAAATTGATTACAGAATAACTCGTAATAAGTCTTATCAACCTTATTGGCACTCCCAATAAGTTTGTCGATCCTTATTGTAAATCCACTCAAGTTGCAACAGGAGTTTCTTGAGATCAGACCTTCACTTAATCTCTCAAAGTATGACCAAATGAAACAAGGATGACTAGATGAAACAATTGCAAGCTGAAATATCAACAATGAGAATCCATATATTGGGGTAAATGGCTCTTATCCAAAACTTAGCTCGGGCACAAGAAGATTTGAGAACTCTTATCAACAAGCTTCATCAAGACGAATGCAATCGTATGAAACAAACAATTAAGATTGGGAATCAAGTCATTAACCAGCCCCCGATGAGACTAGAGGTTGGCTTGGTCGAGAGTAAGCCTTTCCAGATTGCTACTACACTGCAAGTCTAATAATGACCTCGCCAACAATGACAGGGTAGTCAGCATAAACAAGATACGCCCAAAAGAAAATTTATCGAGATCAACATGTCCTTGGCTCAAGCATTGCATCATACGTTGGAGGCCAAGCTAGTTACATTGAAGGAGCCTTCTCAAAAACCTAATACTTTTTCTCCCTGTTACAAACATAATGAAAGATGCGTGTACCATTCCAACAGTCGTGGACATGACACTAACCACTGTTGGGCATTGAAAAACAAGATTCAAGACCTGATCGATGAAGGAGTGTTGGAATTCACACAAGATGGTCAACTTGAGTTTTTCTATCATCCCTCAAAGACACACCATCTGAAGCGAGAAGTTTAGGCGGAGAAATTTTTGTTCAATCGAATTTTCAGTTGTAATTTCTTTGTTTGCTTAAACATTTATCCTTATGTTATACTTTAGTTCTCATTAATGCATTGCATATGTTTGTCTTGAGTTAATCCATTCGTTTTTACTATACTGAAATTATGCTTTTACTCCTTTTTTGCATGACATTCAACTCTCAACTACAAGTCGTAAGCCTTTAGAGGGAGGATGACAAAAATAATACCATAATCTCATACAGTATGCTTTTGGACATACCTTGCTGACGATGTACATGTGTTGTTTCAAACCCTAAATAGTGGAGTTATAAGGAAGATAATCCTTAGTCAACCCCTTTGAGCCAAGGAAGTAGGAGCTTTCTTTTTCGCACAAACTGAAACCTTTAGTCATA
Organism: Vicia faba; assembly: GCA_948472305.1. Taxonomy (NCBI): domain Eukaryota; kingdom Viridiplantae; phylum Streptophyta; class Magnoliopsida; order Fabales; family Fabaceae; genus Vicia; species Vicia faba. Next base: position 88,406 of record CATIWC010002626.1, on the reverse strand, counting down.
ACCTGGGGCAGGGTAGTTTCTCAGTTAATTCAAATGCGTATTCAATCACAAGTTGTCATTTCATGAATGAAAAGACGATGATGGTTTCCCCATAAAATAGGAAGTTATCATCTCTCAAAAAGAAAGCCCACTGATTCAAAACCTATGAAGGGGACTTTAAAAACGGGGGCATCCTGCTGGCTGTAATCCCAAAACAAAAATAGCCAGGCAAATAAAAGATTAGGGATAATAAATCAAAAAATAGGTCGCTACAAATCCTCGACAACATGAAAAATGTTATAAAGATGATTGTCTTCCCAAATAAACTTCCAGTATCTGAACCATCACCTAAAAAAATCATCCCAGACTCAATTGAAATCCAAACGCGCAATTAATTGAGTATAGGACTGGAGAACATCATGGAGTACGGGTTCGGTACAAATAAAATTTGAACTTTATCCTTTGTTTCTTAAACCGTGAACCAGGACACGTTACAATCCTTTAAAAGACCTAATTGAAGCATAGGTTAGTTCGGATGCATACTATTACAAAAGATATCCTGAATCCTGTAAGGCTTACTGAAGATCCTGAGTTGAATTCATATCCTTACAAATATCTGTTGCTTATTAAAAGTGTATTTTTTTTTTTAAATTTCTCAAGACAGACATACACTTTGCATTGTTTGAATACCATTGTTTGCATATGGCCTATTGTTTGACAACAGAGAAATTCACACGACGAATATCCAATGAACGAAAATCTCAAAATAAACAAAATCACTTCAAATGGAAAGACGCTTCCAATGATAAATCTCTCATAATCAAGGGGCATGACATGATCATTGTCCAACATATCTGGGGCAGTCAAGTAGAGATTCAAATAATCTCTTAAGAAGTGCTGAATAGCCATGGGAAGATCTCCATCCGAATCACTTGGGGGGCAATATTGCATTAATCACGGGCTTGAACAAAATCCACTATGAAAACCTCTGATACCACCAAATTGCTTGTTTGTACCAGTAGTATCAGATGGTGTCAGTATCATGTCTTCGGATCCTTCCATGACAGTTCTTAGAAAATACCGAGACTTGATCAAAGGACCTTCGGTACCACCAAATTGTCTGTTTGTACCAGTAGTATCAGATGGTGTTAGTATCATGTCTTCAGGTCCTTCCATGACAGTTCTTAGAAAATACTGAGACTTGATCAAGGATATTCGACACCACCAAATTGCTTGTCTGTGCCAGTAGTATCAGATGGTGTCAGTATCACGGCTTCAGATCCTTCCATGACAATTCTTAGAAAAGATACCTAGGAAGTTTAAGACTATCATACATTTGGTCAAACATCAAAGTGCACCAGACTAACACTACGGGAAAATGGGTTCCCTCATTTTAAAAGTCATGCGCGATCGAGCAAGTAATTTCTGGCATTCCTACAACACTTACTACCATAGACAGTGACAATTCTTCGCAGACTATGAACGCGGACATAGTCGGAAAATACTATGCATGAAAAGAGACCCTAAAGGTTGACATACCTAGGCAAAAGTAAGGGTATCCCGGCGAACCAAAAGGTTCAGGAAAAATTTAGGGATGTACACAAAATATTGTACACCAGGCAAGTCGAAAACCTGAAAAGGCGGCTTGGGCAAAAAAAGGGTATCCCGTTGGACTGAAAATCTGAAAGGATGGTCCAGGAAAAAGTTATGGATTAAAGCGTATGACTATGTCCCGTTATCTCATCATTTTGTCTATCAGTAAAATATTTGTCACTCTGATCAACATTTACTAAGGACTCTAGGAGAAGACATAGTTCAAGTCGTCCACAAATCCCCACAAGGCCAAATTCATGGATATCCCCACATAATCACTTCAAAAGTGTTATCCCCACAGAGTTGAATTCATATAGTCTCCGTACGAAGTTCCAATCTCCTGAAAATCCTCTCCCCAGCTGAGTGTGGCCTTAACTGAAAAAATGAACCTTGCATGAAAGAATTCATGCCCCGGTAAGGTCTCAAAAATATTCTTCTCAACAAGGTTTATTTCCCCCAACAAGCTATGAATTCCCCAATACGAGTCTTTCTCTTACAAATCGATGGACAAAACCCCTTGTCCCCAACGGAGTTGATACTATTCCCAGTAAGTTGCTGTAAAGCCTAGAATCCGACCAGATAACAGTTAACTTCTTCCTCCCCAGTAAGTTGATGCGAAGCTTGGAATTTGACCAGGTAACAGTTAACTTCATCCTCCACAGTAAGTTGTTGTGAAGCCCGAAACCCTACCAGATAACAATTAACTCCATCCTCCCCAGTATGTATATAATAGTTAACTTCATCCTTCCCAAAAAGTTGTTGCGAAGCCTGGAATCCGACCAGATAACAGTTAACTTCATCCTCCCCCATAAATTTGTTGCAAAGCCTGGATTTCGACCAGATACCAGTAAACTATCCTCTCTAACACAAAAGTTTAACCATCACTTTTATCCCCAGTTAGAGTAAATAAGAATTAAATTCCCCAGTAGAGAGATGGACAACCAAAGATCCATGAACCCTACTTCTCAAGAAGAAATCAACATTCTCCACAAAGTTTCTTCAAACAGAAAATAGGAATTCCCAGCGGAAGCATTCTAAACAAGGTTGAAGATACACATACTCTTCATCTCCAGCGGTAGTCCGGGATTTAGCTTCCCAAAACTCCCTAACACTTGTCAAGAATTTATTTTCCCAGACAAGGATACACTGCAATAACATTTCATATTCATACATCATAGCATACATGGCAAATTCATATAGCATACTCTCATTTATTTTTATAACATCATTACGCCATCCATACATATGCATGCAACTAACCCTCTTCCTTGTAGGAAAAGTCAATCAACAAAACAAAAAGATCTCTTCTGGTTTAGATTTAGTTCTTCAAGTTAAAGACAGACAAACGAAGATCTCTTCTGGTTTATATTTATTTCTTCCAGTTAAAGACGGGAAAACAAAGACCTCTTCTGGCTTAGATTTATTTCTTCCAATTAAAGACAGGAAAATGAAGACCTCTTCTGGTTTAGATTTATTTCTTCTAGTTAAAGAGAGGAGAAGGAAGACCTCTTCTAGTTTAGATTTATTTCTTCCAATTAAAGACAGGCGAACAAAGACCTCTTCTGGTTTAGATTTATTTCTTCCAGTTAAAGACAGGAAAACAACATATCTCTTCTGGTTAGATTTATTTCTTCCAGTTAAAGACATGCAAACAAAGACCTCTTCTGGTTTAGATTCACTTCTTCTAGTTAATGACAGGCAAACGACATACCTCTTCTGGTTAGAATTATTTCTTCCAATTAAAGACAGGCGAACGACAAATCTCTTCTGGTTTAGATTTATTTCTTCCATTTAAAGACAGGAAAACAAAGACCTCTTCTGGTTTAGATTCACTTCTTCTAGTTAATGACAGGCAATTGACAGACCTCTTCTGGTTAGAATTATTTCTTCCAGTTAAAGACAGGCGAACGACATACCTCTTCTGGTTTAGATTTATTTCTTCCAGTTAAAGAAGGGCGAACAAAGACCTCTTCTAGTTTAGATTTACTTCTTCCAGTTAAAGAGAGGCGAGCAAAGACCTCTTCTGGTTTAGATTTATTTTCCAGTTAAAGACAGGCGAACAAAGACCTCTTCTGGTTTAGATTTATTTCTTCCAATTAAAGACAGGAGAACGACAGGCCTCTTCTGGTTTAGATTTATTTATTCCAGTTAAAGACAGGCGAATGACAGACCTCTTCTGGTTTAGATTCATTTCCTCCAGTTGTCAACAAACAAATATCATCAACATTTCTCAAATAGGTCAGAGGTTAATTCCCGAAACAAGCCAGGACAACCATCTCTACGACCAACAAAAAGTGAGTTCTGGATTAATACCTGAAACAAGACAGGACAACTATCTACATGAGTATATTGAAGATTACCTCCCGAAACATGACGGGGAAATTATATTTCTTTCTCTTTGGTTAAATAAAGATCAATTCCTAAAACAAGACGGGGCGACTATCTTTATCACTCATGGTATGAACTCCCGAAACAGGACGGGTTTACCAATAAATTGGTTATAGATCAATTCCCGAAACAGGACAGGGAGAATATCTACGTGACAAACATTTCCTTTTAAACCTCTGCTGGTTCAGTTTAAATCGATCAATGATTTATCCTGATTCCGTTCCGGTAGACGCTTTCTCTATTTCACTTAAATTGCTCTGAAGATTTATACTAATTCGTTATCCAGTTAAAGATTATTCAAAACCTCAGCTGGTTCAGTTTAAATCAATCAATGATTTATCCTGATTCTGTTCCGATAGACACTTTCTCTGGTTTAGTTAAATCGATCCGAAGATTTATACTGATTCATTATCCAGTTAAAGATTATTCAAGACCTCTGGTTGGTTCAGCATAAATCGACCAAAGATTTATTCTGATAATTCTTCCAATCTCAATCAATAGTCACCTTGGATGGCATCTATAAGCTCATCTCCAATGACTCCCTATCACTGTTTAATGGCATCTATAAGCCCATCTCCGACAATATTTCATCACTCTCCAAATGGAATCTTTAAGCTCATTCTCGGTGCAATCAACCAACAATATTACTTCATGCCCCAACGAGTGCAAATTTCTGAGCACTTTAGTGTTCAATCATCTTCCACCTTTAAATCACGAATGGCGGACACGCCAATCTAATTTTTCAGGTTTAAGAAGATTGAACAGGGGCAGCTGTTGTACCCCAAAATTTTCCCTCTCCTTTCATTCAAAAATATCCCTTCATACTCCAGGGTTTTCAATCGCCTTAAGCTACCAAGGCTTCTCAGGCCTCATGACATCTCAAGCTGATTCTCTATTTCATCGGAGGATTCAGAACTTGCGAGTATTTTGGAATGAATAAGATTTTATTTATTTATTGGCTCTGCCGCATGGGTTTGATTGTTGAATTGTATGACATCATCCTTTATAAGATCTTTGAAGCATGATCATCCTATGTTTTGTTTAATTACACTTTAAATCATCAACTAAGATTCAGTAGGCTAAGGATTCTCATGGTCACTCTGATTTCCATGTTTCAAACGATACATTCATCAAAGGATTCTTCAAAGCGCCAATTACTATATTAAATCAAGATACCTTTATTGAATTAAAGTATAAGTGCCAAGAGATTTTTTGAGAGCAAGGCTTTTTGTTTCTTTCTTGTAGATTGTTACTTATTGGTGGGGATTGAAGATTTGGATCATTGTGAATTCGTTATTGTAGGAGTGTTCATTAAAGTATTTGTTTTGATTCAGTTTTCTAAAGTGATTTCATATTCCAAAGATAGAAGTTTTTGTTCGTTTGAAATGAACAATAAGTTGGATTTAAGATTCAAAGGACGAATACGAATGTTAAAGATCAAATATCTCAACTTATTTTTTACAAGCACTATGTCATAGAGGAGAGGATCTCAAGTTCTAAAACTTCATGGATTACAAGAATACATACACTAATATTTCAAGTGTTTTCAAGTAAGAATGAATTCGAGAGTTCACATAAGTTTCAAATTATCATACAAATTCATTTACATAACTGAATCATAAGTTTCTTATTTTTTTCTAAAGATACATAAAAAAGGGACTCTTCTTTAATATTCGAGTTCTTCATGACCATTGCCTCGGTTTCATCTTCCAAATCTTCCTTCATCATCTTTCCAAACTCATATCGATGCATCCATCACATGGAACAAAAATAAAAAGGAGTTAGTTGGAAAAGCAATAAAAAATGAACAAAAAGTTACAAAGTACTTTAATTCATCATTATGGTGTTGCTTAAGGAATAAGATTAAAGGGTTTGTTTCCATACAAGCCTCATACATAATTGGTTTAATCATAGGCTTAAGGCTATTGCAAATCACAAATAAATTGGTTCATAATAAATAAATTCAAAGAGGTGAAAAACATAATCACATTTCCATGCCCAATAGAAAAGATTCAAAAAAATAATCAGAATTCACTATCAAGCCCAACAAGCAGCATCACAAATCAAAACTCAAGCACAAAAGCCTCAAACAATTTGTTTCTATCATGGGCCTAGGAACTTTATCTATTGCAAATCATAAGATGAGTTAGGTCACAAAAAGAAAGAGACAATCAAAAGAAGTTTTAAGTCAGAATTTCAAAAAAGGATTCATCATGTTTCACGCAACAATCAAAGGGCCTCGTGTTGCTTCACTTCAAGGAAAAGTCAGAATACACAAAATTAAATCACAGGCCTAGGATATTTCTGCAAATCTCAAACAACCATTCAAGAGAAGTTTATTTGGTTCACAGCAAAAGCAATATCAAAAGTCTACAAGCAAAAAAGTACAAAAGCCACCAGCAAGTACAAGTTTGAAAAGAAGCAATACAGAAAATCACAAGGCCAGCAAGCAAAGTCAAAAAACCAATATAGCATAGCACAACAAAAGTACAAATATTGTACTACACCAGTACAAAAGAAAAGAGGTTCAGCAAAAAAACAATGACCATTCACGAGGCCAAGCTACATACAAAAGTGCAGATAGGAAACCATAGAACATGCAAGGATGTTCTCTCTCATCACCTTCAAAAAATCAAAGCAAGCATATTGGAAGTTTAAAAAGAAAGCACAGTTAATACAACAAAGACAAAACCAGGGGGACAGAGAAACCGAACCCCCAACAACAGAAAAATCTTTGTTCAACCATCCACAAAATATACAGAAAAATAGAAAGAGGGAGATACGGAACCTAAAGAGCCACAACAACATCTTGGTTCCATTTTGCATCGTAAATACGTCCACAAAACCATCAAACCCTTCAAAATCATTTTCACAAAAGAGCCACGACCACAACACAAAAACCCTTTTCAAATTTTATTCACAGACAGAAAACAGAACCAAGCCCAAAATGTTCCAAATCGTCCAAACCAAAAACTTTCCAAATCGTTCAAACCAAATACCAATGAAAATTATACAGAGGCGGTTCCCAAACCATCAAACACAAACTCTTTCAAAAAACTTGTCACAGAGAAAGAAGAGAAACATACAGAAACAAAGCCGTAAAAAAATACAAACCCTAAAATCTATTTATCATTTTACCAACCTGTAACCCTTCAGAAATTAAGGAAGAAGAAGAAAAAGAAAGATCTAACCTGAAACCACCAAGAGGCCAAATCGAACCGCTAGGGTTTCATTCACCCCCTTTAAGATCTACATGAAATCCTTTGCCATCTGCAAAAATAAATCTTAGATTAGTAACTAGGAGAACAAGGCGAATAAAAAAATGTAAGAAAAATCACGATCAGAGCTACACCTCCGCCGTCACCACCGTGAAGCGATTTTCGGCGCGGTGCGTCTCTTTTCTCCAGCGAGAGAATATCAAAGAGGGCGAGGGAGAAATCAAAAAAAGAGAGAGCGAGTATTTTCGTGGAAATGAAATAACATTTTAATTTTTGTTGTTTTATTTTTCCCACAATTGGGTTAAGCCCATTCCTGGGCCCAATTCCCTTCTTCACAAACACACCCTCCATTCCTGTCTACACCACCCTCCTGCTCAACCCAAAACAAACCTAAGCCGAACAAATTACCTCACACACATCTTTATCTCTTAAAACACCATGCAGCCCAATATTTTTTTTTTGTATTTTTGTTTTTAGTTTCTGTACAAAAAACTGTTGTGCCTATTAAACTCAAACTATTTTTCTTACTAACCCCTTAAACCACTTTCTAAACCCCTAACTTAATTTTATATTTTCTATTTTAATTTATTTTTCTTTATTTTATATTATTATTATTATTATTATTATTATTTTTATTAATCAAAAATACCAAAAATATATTATATTTATTATTTAGATATTTTAGTTTATTTTATTTCTTTTAGACAAAACAACTAAAAAAAATATTTTTTCTTTTAATTAATTTAATCTAGACTAGATTTTATTTTTAAATTTTCTTTACTAATTTAATATAACTTAGAATTTAGGATTTTAGTTAATTAACTCTTTCTATTCATTTTATTTTTATTAATTAGGTTAAAACATTTTCATGAAAAATCCTAAAAGTTGTTTCTTAATTAATTTCATTTATTTTCCTTAGTTAATTTAGGTTTAGTAAATCAACTTAGAATTAATTATGTGTTTCCTTTATTTTTATTAGCTTAATTAGAATTAAAACCCTCTTCTACAAAAAAAAAACTCAAACAAAAATAATTTTCTTTCCTCGTACATTATTTTCACATTCTTGTATATTTTTATTGTTATTCATTGATCAATTTGGTTGTAATAGTAATTAGAACTTTATTGATTTATCTCCCCCCATTTGTAATTTGTATCCACATCTCTCAAATGGTGTAATAGCGTAGAATTTTAAATTTCCACAATTTATCACTTTCTATTTATTGCTAGTAACTAGGGTTTGTATGGAAAAATATAAAATCAACAAGTAGAAAACCCTAATTCAAAGACAAAAAATGCATGAAATCAAAACACTTGCACACTTGCACCTCTAGGGTTAACACACACTTGTTGCCTTCAATAAAAAAGCAGTCATGTCCCTCGAACATGGGGTACTTTAACAATGACCCTCGAATACAAGATCGTAGTTCCTCGATGATCCTTCAATATTGCCTTTAGTAAACGATCTTAGACTCTTATGACAAATTACTAAGGTATTCCACAATGTGCTTTCTATGACTATATGATGACTGACGCCCGTCCCTTCACATTCAATGATAGAGCTTCTTATCAATCAATGATAAGATAACAATATCTAAAGGAAGAGGAAATTAACAAAGATCTTTTGAGTAGGTAGAAAGTTTGTAGCTGCTTGCTCACAACCATTTGCAAAACATCTCTCAAAACACACCAACACTTTCCATGGAATATTTTCAAAAGTCAACACTTTGTATACATTTTTATAGAGACGAGAATCATTGAAAAGTTCGCCTAAACAAAGACACTTTTCAAAAATACTTTCAAAACTATCACAAACACATTTCAAACAGAGCATTTCAAAGTGAGCTAGCAACTAAGAGCCCTTAGATATCTACGGATGAAAAGGGTGCTAACACCTTCCCTTTTCATAACCTATCCCCCAAACTCAAGAAAATTATCAAAAGGTCTTTCCTGTTCTTTTCACTCTTTCCTTTATTGGATAAAATAAAATACCCAAGTCAGTTCTCCCACCGTATTATATATGGCAAAGGTAAAGCTGAAAGATGAAGAAGGCGTGGCTTAGCATGACTTGGAGGAGTTTTAGAGGAAATCTTGAAGAGGAGAAAAGCCTTGGATAAAATTCAAATGGATGGATGCAATTTGGATCTTCAAATAACTTGATCATGGATTAGTTTCTATTAGGACAAATGTTCACTTGATTTTTCTTTGTAACTTAGAAGCATTCCTCTTGAACTTTAATGTATTCTTAGGCATTTGAAATTTTTTGTAGTCTTGAGAATTTAAGAAATTTGAATGTCTTGCAATGAGAAATGGTATAAGAAACTTTGATGAACAACTTGGATGAAACTTGTATCAAATTAGACTAGTAGAAATTGGTACCAAATTGAATGAATAGAACTTGAATTCCAATGATAGCCAATCCTAAATAGCCTTCTCCATCTCACTTTGTTTTCCTTTGAAATGTATGATGATGCTATGTGAACATCGATAAATGTTTAACTCACATGTAGTGATAATGAAAATGTGACATAAATCTCAAAGAAATTACCAAAAATGGACTTGACCAAACATTTAAAATGGATTATCTTCCAAAATAGTCATGAATTTAATCAAATGATTCTTGAGTTCTCAAATTCCACACTAACTGTATCAACAAGCAACAAACAAATGAGAATAAAAAAACTTTGATCATAATGAATCCCTTGCCTCATGTCTTACGTCATGCTTTGAGTCCAATCACCACAATAATAAGCATTGACTTTGAAGGTGGAAATAATATTTGGATCATAGAAGAACATCTCTAATGAACCTCAGTTGATGATCGAAGGTATACTGAGATAAAATTTAGGATGATAATGTTTTTGAGATTTTTTCAAGAAAGACATCACAGATTCAATAATCAACAACCCTAGCATAAAAGCCAATATATGGGAGATACACGGCTTAAGATCAAAATACCTGCAGCTCTAGTTCTCTAATGAAACAAAGAATCAGTGCGATATCCTAAGGCCTAGAAAGCCTGGGTAGCCTAAAGCGATTGAAAACCCTAGGAGCATGAAGAAGATATCTTGGAGAAAATGGGAGGGAAAATTTTGGGGTACAACAGTTGCCCCTGTTCAATATTATTAAACCTGAAAATTTAGATTGGCATGTCCTTCGTTCATGACTTGAAGGTAGAATATGATTGAACACTTAAGTGCCCCAAAATTTGCACTCGCACGTGCACGAAGTAACACTCTTGGTTGATTATATTGGCAATGGGCTTAAAGATGCCATTCGGAGAGTGAAAAATATTGTCGGAGATGGGCTTATAGATGCCATCCAGAGGTGATAGAATATTTTTGGAGATATGCTTATAAATGCCATCCAGGATAATTGTTGATAAGAGAATCAGACTAAGTCTACACTCGACTTTGTCTAGAAGAGATGTGGGAAGAGGTATTGGAATGAGTCTACGCTCGACATTTCCAAAAGAAGTTTCAGAAGGAATATAAGCTTGATTACGTCTAAATGATGTACTAGAAGATGTCTACGCCCGACTTAAACTAGAAAAGACGCTGGAATGAGTCTACGCTCGACTTTTTCCACAAGAATATCAAAATAAAATCTACACTTGATTTTATCTACACTTGATTTTATCTGAACCAGAAGATGTCTACGAGAAGAAGTATCATAATAAACCTACGCTTGATTTTGTCTGAATGATATACTAGAAGATGTCTACGCCTAACTTCAACTAGAAAAGAAGTTGGAATGAGTCTACGCCCGACTTTTTCCACAAGAATATCATAATAAAATCTACGCTTGATTTTGTCTGAATGATGTACTATGAGATGTCTATGCCCGACTTTAACTAGAAAAGACGCTGGAATGAGACTATGCCTGCCTTTTTCCATAAGAATATCAGAATAAAGTATACGCTTGATTTTATCTGAACCAGGAGATATCTACGATCATCTTCAACTGGAAGAAGTATCAGAATAATTTACGCTTGATTTAATCGGATCCAGAAGATAGCTACGTCTGTCTTTAACTGGGAGAAGTATAAGAATAAACATATGCTCGATTTTGTCTGAATGATGTACTAGAAGATGTCTACGCTCGACTTCTACTCGAAAAGACGTTGGAATAAGCCTACGCCCGACTTTTTCCATAAGAATAACAAAATAAAACCTATGCTTGATTTTGTCTGAATGATGTACTAGAAGATGTCTATGCCCGACTTCAACTAGAAAAGATGCTGGAATGAGTCTACGCCTGACTTTTTCCACAAGAATATCAGAATAAAATCGATGCTTGATTTTATCTGAACCATAAGAGGTCTACGACCATCTTCAACTGGAAGAAGTATCAGAAAAATCTACGCTCGATTTAATCTGAGCCAGAGAATGTCTACTAGAAGAAATATCAGAATAAATCTATGCTCGATTTAATCTGAGCCAGAAAAGGTTTACTAGAAGAAGTATCAGAATAAATCTATGTTCGATTTAATCTGAGCCAGAATCTATCTACGACCGTCTTCAACCAGAAGAAGTATCAGAATAAATCTACGCTTGATTTAATCTGAGCCAGAACCTATCTATGACCGTCTTTAACTAAAAGAAGTATCAGAATAAATCTACGCTCGATTTAATCCAAGCCAGAGAATGTCTACTGGAAGAAGTATCAGAATAGATCTACGCTTGATTTTGTCTGAGCCAGAAAATGTATACTGGAAGAAGTATCATAATAAATCTATGCTCGATTTAATCTAAGCCAAAAAAGGTTTACTAGAAGAAGTATCAGAATAAATCTATGTTCAATTTAATCTGAGCCAGAAGCTATTTGTGATCGTCTTTAAATGGAATAAGTATCAGAATAAATCTACGCTCGATTTAATCTGAGCCAGAGAATGTCTACTGGAAGAAGTATCACAATATATCTACGCTTGGTTTTTTTTCTAAGCTAGAAAATGTCTACTAGAAGAAGTATCAGAATAAATCTACATTCGACTTAATCAGAGCCAGAAAAGGTTTACTGGAAGAAGTATCATAATAAATCTACGTTTGATTTAATCTGAGCCAGAAGCTATCTACGATCTTCTTTAACCGGAAGAAGTATCAGAATAAATCTATGCTCGATTTAATCTGAGCCAGAAGCTATCTATGATCTTCTTCAATTGGAAGAAGTATTAGAATAAATCTATGCTCGATTTAATATGATCCAGAGAATGTCTACTGGAAGATGTATTAGAATAAATCTACACTCAATTTAATCTGATCCAGAAAAGGTTTACTGGAAGAAGTATTAGATTAAATCTAAGTTCGATTTAATCTAAGCCAGAAGATATCTATGATCGTCTTCAACCGGAAGAAGTATCAGAATGAATCTATGCTCGATTTAATCTGAGCCAGAAGCTATCTATGACCGTCTTAAACTGGAAGAAGTATCAGAATAAATCTACACTCGATTTAATCTGAGCCAGAGAATGTATATTGGAAGAAGTATCAGAATAAATATATGCTTGATTTTGTTTGAGCCAGAAAATGTCTATTGGAAGAAGTATTAGAATAAATCTATGCTTGGTTTAATCTGAGCCAGAAGATGTTTGTGTGTCTACAACTGGAAGACATATCAGAATAAATCTACGCTCGATTTAATCTGAACCAGAAGAGGCCTCTTTGAGAATGACCCTCTGAGGAAATTGCTTAAGTAGCTTACTTATTAGATTTAGTCTTTGAGGGAAATGCTTGTTAGAATTCAGTCTCGAAAGGAAATGTTCATCATATAGATAGTCGCCCCGTCCTGTTTCGGGAATTGATTTACAATTTGCTTTTCACAGATAGTTGTCCTGTCCTGTTTCAGGTATTAATTTGTGCCTGGTCATCCAGATAGTTTCCTCGTCTTATTTCAGGAATTAATCTGGAACCTGATTTTTGTTGGCCGTAGATATAGGTACCCCATCTTGTTTAGGGAGTTAATCTTTGACCTGGTCACATAGATATTTTCCCCGTCTTGTTTCGGGTATTAATCTTAGACCTATTTTTGTAGATAGTCTCCCTGTCCTGTTTCGGGAATTGATCTACAACTTGTTTTTCACAGATAGTTTCCTTGTCTTGTTTTAGATATTAACCTGTGGCTGGTCATCCAGATAGTTGCCTCGTCTTGTTTCGGGAAATAATCTGGAACCTACTTTTTATTGGCCATAGAGATAGTTGCCCCATCTTGTTTCGGGAATTAATCTCTGACCTAGTCACATAGATAGTTTCCCATTCTTGTTTCGGGAATTAATCTTGGACCTATTTATGTAGATAGTTGCCACGTCCTATTTTGGGAATCGATCTACAATTTTTTTTTCACAGATAGTTGTCCTATTCTATTTCAGGTATTAATTTATGGATGGTCATCCAGATAGTTGCCCCGTCTTGTTTCGGGAATTAATTTGGAACATACTTTTTGTTGGCGGTAGAGATAGTTGCCCCGTTTTGTTTCAGGAATTAATCTCTGACCTGGTCACATAGATAGTTGCCACGTCTTGTTTCGAGAATTAATCTTGGACCCATTTGAGAATTCTTGATGATATTCGTCAGTTTGTGAACTTTACGTGAAAAGATAAAGAGTTAGTTGCATGAAATGCCATGATGTATGAAATAAATTGCGTAACGATGTTCTCAAAGTAGATGGGATTGTGCTATATGCATTTTGTATGTATATGTTATGATAAATGATGTATGAATGTGCGTTTTCGTTGGAGGGTACCAATAGTTTTGTATAACATTTACGATTGGGGAAAATAAATCCTGGACTGGTGTTGGGGATGAAGAAAATGTGTAATCTTTGATCTTGTCTAGAATGCTTCCGCTAGGGATTCCTGTTTTCCGTTTGAGGAAACTCCACTGGGGAATGTTAATTTCTGCTTGGGGAGGAGAGCTCAGGAACATTGGCCGTTCGTAGCTCTACTGGGGAACTTAATTCTTATATACCCTGACTGGGGGATAAAAGAGATGGATAACCTTTCGAGGTGTTATCTGACCGAGTTTCTGATACGAATGCCAACTTGTCCATGGAGGATAAGGTTGAATGATATCTGGTATGGTTTTAGATTCCATGGAAACTCTTTGGGGATGGCAATTTAGACTGCCCTTTGCTGGAAATGGGAATCTTGCCGGTATTTAGAGAAATAGACTCAGACTGGGGAGACTGAACTTTCCTAGGGAAATAAACCCTGTTGGGGAAATAAACCACGTTGGGAGAAATAATCTTCTGAGGAAACACCCTTGCTGAGGAAATGAGCTCTATTGGAGAGAAGAAATCTGCAGGGGCTTTTACAGTTTTTGGGGAATAAACTCAACTGGGGAAGAGAACTTCCATGAATTGTACTGATTGGAACTCGGTTGGTGGGTGATATTGCTGGGGAAAAGATCTTACTCATTTGTCCGCTAGGGGGATCTACTGGTGAGTATGATTAGGTTAACAACTGGAAGATGCCCCAATTTTTGTCTTGAAGGCATATTAGACTTGCGGGGAATGTATCTCTGTTGAAGATGAGCTTATGAAGATGACTCTGGATAATCCTGTGAGGATTTTTCTATGGGGATTTGTGGATGATTTGAACAATATCCTAACTCCTAGAGTAATCGGTAAATGCTGATCAAGGTGACGATTCTTCTACTGATGGACAAGTGATGAGATAGCGGGACCTAGTCGTACGCTTTAATCCCTAACTTTTTCCTGGACCGTCTTTTGAGTTTTTTAGTCCATCAGGATACCCTTTTTTGTCCAAGCCACCTTTTTAAGTTTTCGACTTGACGCGTGTACAATTTTATTTATATATCCATAATTTTTGCCTGAATCCTTTTGGTTCACTGGGATGCCCTTACTGTTTCCTAGGCATGTCAACCTGCATAATTGGTCTCGACAACCTGCATAGGGTCAGCATCAATCCTCATTTGAGGTTTGCGTTTTTCCCCAAACTTCAGCCTTCCATCATGAATTGCTTTTTGTATCAGATCCCTGAAAAGAAAGCATTGTGAGGTTTTGTGGCCTAAGAAATTATGATACTTACAGAAACCCCTTTTCTTCCGTTGTTCTAACGGAGAAATTTTAGCACCAGGGGGCACTATCATCTGGCCATCTTTAACTAGTAAGTTGAAAATTTCATCACACTTGGTGATGTCGAACGTATAAGATTTTCTTGGAAATTTGTCGCTCCTTTCTGGTTCGACAGGATTTTTCCCATTCGCAGGAGTCAACATTTTGCAAGGGTACGGTGGTCCTTGCTTCAACTCTGCAAGATCTATTTCGTGCTCTTCGACTTCTGAGAAATCCTCTTCGACTTCTCTTTCGTATGAGCAGGCTTTGATATAAGCCACTCTTTCTTTTTTATGACTTTGTTTTGCTCTAGCCTTTTTGATCTTCAAATGCTCAACTTGTCGAACCCTATCATCCAATTGCGCCATATCCCTCAAATAATGGGGATCTAACTTTTTCCTGATAGAAAAGTCCAAACCTTTTGCTGCCATTTCGACCAACTCGTGTTTTGGCACTTGTGTGAAGCATCTTGCCTTCAACAAACAGAATCTGTTGAGGTAATCGTCTATGGGCTCACTAAATTTTCGCTTGACATTTGCCAATTCTCTTAGACTAATCTTGGTTCGTCCTATATAAAATTGTTCATGAAACAACCTCTCCAAATGAGTCCAATCATGCATGGAATTCGCCGCGAGGGTGGTGAACTAAGTAAAAGCATTTTTTGTCAGGGAAGAAGGGAAGTATTTAATCCTTAGATTTTCATTATTTACTATATCTCCTGCCTCTGTAAGGTATCCGACAATATGTTCTATGGTAGATTCGCTAGTATCACCAGAAAACTTGGTGAATTTGGGTACTTTCCACCCCCTTGGCAATTCAGTTTGTTGAATATATTATGACAAAGGGGATGTATAATTTGGTCTACACATACCTAAGTTTACCCCATTTCGTGCCATAATCCTTTCGACTAAGGCTGCTAGGTTATTGTTTCCCGCCATATCATTATGTCGACAACCCTGAAGGATTTCATCAGCATCTTGGTTTCGATTCACCAAAACTACCCTTCTCCCTGGTTCCTCCCTAGGGATAGCTTATTGGGGTCTGGGTGGTTCCTCCCTTCGAAGTGGTTGTTGGACTTCTACTTCAGGGTGAATCAAAGGTTGGGCATGGTTTATGGTTGGCTCTTCTTTGAATATGATACCCTGATTCTCCCTTACCCATGTGGGCTGTGGGGGTGGCTATCAAACTGCTTCTCTAGGCACACCAAAGAAATCTGCAAGACGCCCTATTTGCGCTACCATCTGTTGGTTTGTTTGGGTATTCTTCAAGTTAGTTTGCGTAGTGCTTTGAATTAAAGGGTTGAAAATCGTACCCATCTGTTGGGCCAATACGCCCAACATCTCGTGGTTGCTATCATCCATTTGTTGCCTTATGACTACTTGTGTATTTGTGGTGATAGCAGGTATTTGGATTGGCTGCGAATTGTTTCTAGCCATATGGTTTATCCCAGACCCTGATCCTTGCAATGGTGATAAAGTAGATGTTACGGGACAGGTGTATGTCGACGTATTATTTTGAAATCTCGTCATGAATGAAGTTGGCATGCCATATATAGGATCTGATGTTGGGATTGTAAATACTGGTGGAAAAGTTCTAGACATACCTATCGAAGGCCTGGGTGTTAATGGTGGATTTTGATTGGCCATAGACACAATGGTATGTTCGTTATGGGTGTTTGATGATATAGTTAAAGCGTTTGTATTTTGGGGTATAACTGCAGTGCTTGTTGTCGAAGGGATCGTTGCAGTCCCTTGACTCGCCGTCATCACTTCGTTTGTATTTGAAGCGCAGGTATTTCCTCCCACAAGAGGGTGAACTTGTTGCGCATCACTAGTGGGTGGGTTAGCCATTCCCCTAATGTGTTGTCCTTTTGGTCTAGGATTTGTATTGTTGGCTAGTTTTCCACTTCTCAATCTCATGCAATAAACAAGTTAAAACTAAGATGGATAAAGACACAGGTCCCACTGGGTGTGCCAATTTGTTTACCCTCGAATTTTGGTAAACAACCGCTGATCTTCCAAATCCTTTCACGGATCCAGTTACTTGCGAGATCGATCAAATTGATCTCAGGACACGAGTGTCTTTATTAATCTTTTAACCTGATTATTGTATTTAACATGTTTTGTATATGAAGACAAATGACTTCAAATGTCGAATTAAAATGCATATAAAGTGAAAGTAAAATTACTTCTAAACTTGAAATGGTAAAAGACTTAAGTAAATGTTATTGGAAATTCTGCAGAAAGTAAATGCATTTATATTAAATGGGTGTATCATACGTACATCCTCAATAAACTCGTTTCTCTTTAACACTTGGTACTTTGAGTAATTTATGAGTAATTTGTACAAAGATGTTCACCACCTAAATCGAAATACTAAAGCCACTATTTATACTACTTCGACCCTAACGGTCTTCTACATGAACTAATGCCACGTTTCTGTTTGCATGTCTTCGATGAACTCAGAGCCTTCCACACGTCTTTTAGGATAAGATCAAAATATTTGAATTTGAATCTCCTTCTTATCTTGAGCGCCAATCTCTGAAGACGGTCGAACGAAAAAATGGTTGAAACCTTAGCGACATTTCAAATAACAATCTTTATTCAATAATTCGAATTGGTAAACCTTTCCAACGAATTTTACTCAATTCAAATCTCAACCTTTATGGCTTCACATAAATAAAGTAGTGGAATATTCTGAAGTATATTCAAGTCTAACTTTAAAATTTTTAGTCGAAATTTCCAGCTAACACTACACTAAAGAGAAACATGTTTTGTGGTTTTTTTATGAAAAAAAGAAAGTGATTTCTATAAAAAAAAATAGCTTAAAGAATCATTAATTTAATTCTAAATTAATCTACTTACTATTCCTAAAATATATCCCAATATCTCTTAATTAATGACTAAATTTTTTTTACATATAAAGAATTTATAGAAAAGAAAATATTTACTTGTTATATTTAATTATTAGCTTAATAAGACTAAAAAGATTTGTATTTTATTTCTTTTTATTAATATTAATTCCAGTCAAAATTAGATATGTGACCAGATTTAATTAAGATTTAAAAATAAAATACACAAATTAATATATAAATATAACAATGGTCAAAAACAAGTTTTTTTGTGTAGTTTTCTTTATAATATTATGCTAATAATTATTAACGATAACAACTACATATGATTAATAAAACTAAATATATTATTAAAAATAAATTTTAAAATAAGAATTATGTACAAAATAGTCATAGACAAAGAATAAATTGAATTTTGGATTCAGACATCAATCAAAGAAATACATCGAGCAATTAACCCAACAACAAGCAATCATGCACAAATTTAAATAAGATGGTAAAAGAGAAACCAACCTGAAATGTCGTGATCAAACTTAAGCTGCTTCCTCCAATCTTCTTTCTTCTTTCCTTTAGTGCAGAGACTTTTTTCAGGTTAATGGAGGCTTCAGGTTTCTTTGTTGTTGTTCTTCGATGTGAAGAACAACAACTTTAGGAGAACTCTAGTGAATTGTGGATTTGCTCATTATTGGTGAAATTGTTGATGATTCTGGATCGTAAAAATGTATACAATCTGGAAATTGGCCTCCGTAAAAAGTTAGTAAATAATATAATTTTGAAAATAAAAACCATCAATAATCATCATGTGGTAAAAAAAATAACAGAAAAGATAAAATCGAAAATAAAATTGGGCGGCCTCATATGAAATCATCGGTCCAAAAAAAGTCGTTGTTTGTAAATGTGTAGAAAATTGTAAAAGAGGAAAAAATGTATTGTTCTTAGGCTGTTGTCTGATTTAGTCAACAACCTTCGAATAAATCAAAAAGAATTGTAAAAGCAAGTTAGCAAGTTTGGATAATGTTGGAAATTGTCGATACGGTGGAAATTGTGAATATTTCTGGATGTTCTAGAAGTGTGAAAATATGTCCCTATTTATAGACGGTCAAAATCAGGTTAAAGGACAAAAAAAGGAAATAATATAAATCAGATCTTTCTTGGTCAACAAGTTGACCAATCAGAAGTTGAGTATGACACAAATTGGCGCAGATTAACCAATAAGAAACAATTATCCCGAAAAGAAAATATTTTTTATATTTATTATGATTTTTCCCCTCAATTTTGATGAAAAGTGCATAAAATCAAATAAATAATTATTTTTTAAAAATTCTATAATTAAAAATACGAAAATAATATTTAAATAATAAAAAAACATGATTTTTTTTTATTTTGAAAATAATTAAAAAATAGTTAGTAAAAAAATATCCAATGTGCACTAATTGAGATTGATCTATTTTTGTCATAATTTTGAAGATTGGAAATTTATTGAATATTTGGTCTATAATTTGGTGAACAAGATTATGAATCTAGTCTTGTTTATGACTATTCTAAATATTGAGATTGATTTGAAAAGATTAATTTATAAGGTATTTTGACTATTTTTTAAATAAAATAATAATTTTAATAAAAAATAATATTTTTAAATATAATAAATAAATAAATACGAAAATAGTATAAAAATTAGATTTTTGTGGTTAGAAATAATTGAAAATGAAAATAAAGTTAGTAATAATAAACAATAAAAATATCTAAAGTGCACCAAGTGCGATTTGAACCCATGACCTTCTGGTTGCAAGTCTTTCTCTTTTATCAATTGTGTTATGTTACTTAATTGAAATAAAAAGCCAATTGAAAGTATATGAATGTGAACAATTATTTGCTATTTTTTAAAAATACAAATAATTATTATATTTTTAAACAGACTTGAAAGCGAATATTTATTAAAAGCCCCAAAATGTTAATGTAACTAAACCAAAGGAATCTTTCACCATGTAAAACCCAAGTTCGAAAATAAATTTGACGGTAGCACTAAGGCAGAAAAATTTGGGGTATGACACCAGAGTCAGAATATTATAGCAGTAGTTACACACTAGAACGAAACCATTAGTGCATGCAATTGTTCTCTAAGATAACATGTAAAGTTATCATCAAAATTCCAAGGCCATATGTAGAAACACTTCTTGTTCTTACACATCAAACCTATATTGCTCTTGTAGAGTTCGATGCCAAGGAAATATGAAATGTCTTCCAAATCTGCATTTCGAATTCCTTGTTGAGATCACCTTTGAAGTCTTCGATCTTATTCTTACAGCTACCTATTATCAACAAGTCATCGATATAGAGACATAGTATAAGCAATCCACTCTTGCTTCTTATTACATATACTCCATGCTCAGTTGTGTACTTCACAAATTCCTTCTCCCTTAGAAAACTATTTATGTTCTTATTCCAAGCTCTTGGAGCTTGTTTAAGTTCGTACATGGCTTTATGCATTCTGTACACCTTTCTCTTTTCTCCTTGTTTCATAAACACAACTAGTTATGTTATATAAACTTATTCGTCTAAGGGGCCATTCAAAAATGCATATTTCACATCCATGTTACACATGTGCCGATTTTTCATGTTGCCTAGACCAACAACTAACCTGATTGTTTTGATCATAACAACAAGTGCAAAAATGTCATAAAAGTCGATTCCTTCTTTTTGAAGAAATCCTTTCGCCATAAGTCTTACCTTGTGTCGATTTACTTCCCCTTTAGGATTCAAATTCACATTGTATACCTACTTCACATTGATTTCCTTTTTGCCTTGAGGCAATTAAACAAGTGACCAAGTGTTATTGACTTTGATGGACTGCATTTCCTTATTCATTGCCTTCATCCACTTTAAATCTTTCAATGTCTCAGTTACATTGACAGGTTCAACATTTGCATAGAAAACATAATGTACCAAGTCACCTTCATTATCGACCATATCATCTGATGTAATCACATATTCATGCAATCTTGCAGGCATGCGTCTCATTCTTTGAGGTCTGCTTGGGCCTACTTCACCTCTAACTTCTACCCGTCAAACTTCTTCTCTTTCAACTTTAGTGGATGGTTCTTCATAAAAGATTTTCATTGAATCTTTGTTCACATTTCCAGTCCAATCCCATTCCTTAAGCTCATCTACGATGATGTCCTTGTTGATCACTACTTGCTTGTTCACTAGGCCAAGCAACTTGTATCCTCTAGTTGAATGATATCCTATTAGGATCATCTGACTCGACTTGTCATCAAGTTTTCTTTTTAATTGATCTGGCACGTGTCTATGTGTAATAGATCCAAATACCTTCAGATGAATTAATCTAGGCTTGATACCAAACTAACATTCTTCTAGGGTAATTCCTTCTAGCTTCTTCATCGGACATCTGTTCAGGATGTATGTTGCAGTCGACACAACTTCACCCCAAAACTCTTTAGGTAAATGATATCCTTTCAAAATACTTCTCACCATGTTCATGATGGCTCGATTCTTCCTTTCTACAGTTCCATTCTGTTGTGGAGTGTAGGGTGGCATCATCTCATGCACAATCCCTTCTTTCTCACATAACATGTCGAAGTATTTTGATACATATTCTCTACCATCATCAGTTCTCAGAATCTTAAGCTTTCGACCACTTTGTCTTTCAACCATAGATTTAAACTTGACAAATACCTCGATCAATCCACTTTTCTTCTTGATCAGGTAAGTCCATAGTTTTCGTCTGAAATCTTCTATGAAAGTGACAAAATATTTGTTACCTCCAATCAAATCCACGTGGATAGGACCACATACATCAGAGTATATGATTTCAAGAATTTCCTTCGACTTGCTTCTTGCACCCTTGCTAAAGCTACTCTTGTGTTTCTTCGCCTACACACATTCCTCACACACCTAGTTTGGAATGTTGATTTCTGGAAACCCTTAAACCATATTTCTTCTTTTCAAATCTATGATGTCTTTGAAGTTGAGATCAGCAAGTCAATAGTGCCATATATATTCATCCACGCTAGCTGCACTCACAAGGCACTTATGCTCCATCACATCTAGTTCAATCTTGAAGGTTCTATTATGAGACATAGGAGCCTTCAAGACTAACTTTCCTTTTGAGTCAAGAACTCTCATCAAATTGTCTTTGATCAGAACTTTATAATTATTTTCGACCAACTGCCATATACTGAGCAAATTGCTCTTCATGCCTGGTATGTACAATACTCTGGAAATTACTGACCTTTTGCCATCTTTCCTCATAATCAGAATATCACAATACTATCTGCTGCTAGAGTATTGTCATTTAAAAATTTGACCATGTTCTTCATTGAGGGATTTATGTTGACAAACTAATCTTTCCTTCAAAACATGTGTGATGAACATCCTGATCCAAGTACCATTGGTCCTAGAATCTCTCTTAATCTCTTGTTATGACCATCATTATCATCTCTTCTTCTTCTTTGTGATTTGAAAACTTTGCATCATTTTCTTGATTCTTTTGTTTTTCTAGACAATCACTAGCATAGTGACCATACTTCTGACAATTGAAACACTGATTGTAACTTTTGTCAGGTTTTCAACCACCACCTCTTCCTCTACACGCAGCACAACCTCTTTGGTTGTTTTGGTATGATTGTCTTCTCTAGTTTGACAAATTTCCTTCTTGCTGGTTTCCTCGATCAATCGAGTTATTGTAGCCTCCTTTACCTTTTTTGTCAAACAACTTTCCTTTGCATTTCTTTTCTCTTGCTGATTGAGCCTGTAGAGCCACATCATTCTTCGACTTGCATGCAGCTCTTTCAGCCATTCTTTGTTCATGAGATTCAAGTGTCCCTTGAAGCTATTCTTTTGTCAATGTTGACAAATCTTCCGACTCTTCTATGGATACCACCACATGGTCAAATTTTGGAGCCAAAGACCTCAAGATCTTTGCGACAACTGATCTCGACGTTAGCGCTTCTCCACATACTTTGATTTGATTCACCAATTTCATAACTCTAGTGGAAAAATCAGTCATGCTTTAAGTTTCTTCTATCTGAAGCAATTTATACGTTCTTTTGTGAGATTGTAACCTCACCTCTTTCAACTTTTCAGTGCCTCTAAATGATTTCTCCAGAACTTTCATGCTTTTTTTGCTGATTCAACATCACTTAACTTCTCAAAATAATCTAAATAAGAACATTGATGAATTATAAAGAGAGCTCGATAATATTTCTTTTTAAATTCTTTATGTGCCGCCTTTTCTTTATTTGTTGCTTCTTTTGCAAGCGGTGATACCCCTTCCTTCACAAGATCCTAAAGATCTTGATAACAGAAAACCACCTTCGTCTTCTTGCACTAATTCTCATAATTCAGACTCTTCAGAATCAGAAGACTTGCAGGAAAATGCTCGTTTGGATGATTCAATGCCATCGCTATTGCTTGCCTCAAATCGTTGATCCATAGCTCTAAATACGAGATGTTAGAAATTAAACCCAAAACTTTGAGTAATTCTGAATCAATCATGATGAACAAGATTCAATCAACCCGATCAAAATCTCTTGTTCTTTACTCTTCACTCGAGTGAATCAACCAACCTTGGTTGCAAGATGATTCTGCGCAATAATTAACAATGCAGAAAATAAAGAAAATTGAAAAGAAGAAGATTAGAGTTTACGAAATAAAGGAAAGAAGATGTTGACTTTATGTAGAGTTTCTATCTGCCCACAAACTGTGAAAAATCTTATTCACTTTGCAACTGCAAAATTCTGTGAATACAAGTTATTTACAATCTAAGAGTTACTCCCTATTTATAATACTTATTTTGGTCTAAATTGAAATCCTGTGTCAAGTCGAAATCTCAAAGTCCAAACACTACGCCAAAAACAAGTTTTAGCAGCGCCTCTACTAAAGCGCTTATTGAAAAAGCGCTGCCATAGCCTTCACAAAAAACAAAATTAAAAAAAAGGGAAACCTACGAAGGCGCTTTTTTAAAAGCGCTGGCATAGGGTTCCCTACCAAAGCGCTTTTCAGAAAGCGCTTTCATAGGTATTTGAAATATCTAACCTACGAAAGCGCTTTTGAAAAGCGCTTTGGTAGGGAACCCTATGCCAGCGCTTTTGAAAAGCGCTTTGAAAGGGGGACCTACGAAAGCGCTTTTTACCTCAGAAGCGCTTTGAAAGGGGGACCTATGCCAGCGCTTTTTAAAAGCGCTTTCGTAGGTTGTTTTTATAATAAAATTAAAAATCCCTAAATCTTCTTCATTTCTTTTGTTCAGAGCTTCTTCATTTCTTCATTTCTGCCGTCGCCGCCGTTCGTTCCTTCCTCTTCAGTCGTCGTCGCCGCCGTTCGTTCCTTCCTCTTCAGTCGTCGCCGCCACCGGTCATTCCGTCTTCTCCACCTTGGTAAGATTCTTTGCTTTAATTCTTGGTTTACTTTACATACGCAACTGTATATGTAAATCAATATGCATGTGTTTAATGTTATAATGAGTTAGTGAACTCTATTAGGTTTAAGATTATGAGGCTAGAAAATAGATCTCATGTAACTCTTAGTTGCAACCCTGTTAGAGAAATTAGTCATTCTTTGGAGAAAGAATTTGTTGAATCTTGTCTGCAGTTTTCAATGGAATATTTTGTATTACTTGTTTCTGCAATCATTTTAAGGTAATGGTGTCAATATTTGGAATTTGAAATGTGGCTTATTTTAATGGAATTTTTTGTGATGCTTCTGCCACCATTATAAGGTAAAAGTGCAAAAATTAAGAATTTGTAAACACTCTAAGAAAGAGTTGGGTTTTTCCAAATTCCATCATTTTAGACGCTTAAGTTATTGTTTAAAGGTAACCTGAGTTGTAATTATGAGTTTGAAATGATGATATTTTGTAATATTCTCATGCTTCTGCCATTATTATAAACTTATGGTTCAAGGATTATGAATTTGAAAACACTCCAAAGAAAGATTATATACTTCTAGCATGAAATGAAACAGTCATGACAAACTTCTTGAAGATTATTTATGATCCAATTGCTAATTGAAGTGATGATATTTTAGGTGTTACTTAAGTGAATCTTCAAATGTTACTTCAGTTTCTATTAGAGTGTTGCTTGAAGATTTTACCTCTTGGTTTTAATGTGAAAGTGAGACAAATATGATCGATCACATGGATAATACAAAGCATGTAATAGTTTTGAAAATGACATGATATATTTTAATAATCTGATAGTAAGATGTAATAGTTTTGAAAATGTGATGCACCCTGATGCCTAATGTCAAATTGGAGCAATATTGTATTTAAAATTCTAGTGTAATGTTTAATGTTTTGCTTTTCGGTGTCAAGGTGAGTCAAGGTGTAGCAGATTTGTGTTGAAAGTTTTTGTGCATTTTTTGAAAAATGGTGATAAATGTTGATGATATATTTGGTCTTATTTAAGTGAATCTTTAAATGTTACTTCAATTATTATAAGAGTGTTGAAACTCTTTTCTGTTGTTCTGGTGTATATGTTGAAATATAATTTTTGTATTACTAATAGAAATATCAAGTAAAATATATGTGTAGTTCTGAAGTTTTAATTTTTACATAAGTGAAATTAAAAAGACCCGGGAATTTATTATGTATATAAAAATTGAAAGCTCCATTGTCACTCTCATTTATCCTGCATTTATGATTTGTTTTTCTTCTCTCTCTGAACCTTAGTATGAATTTTGATTGAATCACAGGGAGAAAGAATTAGCTGCTGTTAAGATAAATGCAGCAGATGTTGATATAATTGCAAACGAACTAGAGGTAACTTCTTCAACATGTACAGAAATCTATCTAGCAAGCTTACATTCCAATTAATTAACATACTTTTCTTATACAACAGTTGGACAAAAAGGTGGCTGAAAGAACCTTGCGTTGCTGCCATTCGTCATTTGCTTACTAGTATGGTGGAAACAAATAAGGGAATGTGATCTGTATTGTCAATGAAAATGTTTTGTTTTTAGTTACTCCTAAGTTTAACATGTTGTTTACATTCAAATCATGCAGCGGATAGTTCAACGATTTAATATCGATTGTGGTAGGAAAAAGCTGTGAAACTTTCTCCGATTGAAGAAATTTGAACTGTCCTTGATCGTAGTGTACGCGGGACGCTCTCAACATTTTTAAAGGTTTCTATCCTATTCTTGAACTGACTTGAATAACTGATTGTTTTTACTTTTATTTTCCGGCTCAGTGTGAATTTCTAATGATTATAGTTGAGTGGAATTCATGAGCTGCGGTTGTGTTTTTGTTTATATCCGACTTCACTAGTTAGTAATTAGTTATGAGTTGTTTAGCACATGCTTGAACTGACTTTGATTACCTGATATGTTGAATTTGAATCACTAATTACATCCTAACCCCCCAAAAACTTTCTATCATTGTTATTTTTACTTTATATTTTTTTATGTTCAAAACATTTTTCAAACAAAGCTCTTGTTTGCTTAGAATAGTAATTATTACATATAAATTGTATTATCATCTTTCCTCGTGGACTCATAATTTTAGTCATTGTATTTTGATATTTGTTGACACATCTACTACACATACAATAAAAATTTTAAACAAGACTATCAAAAATTAAGTTCAAACTTAAAACATCTTTTTATTTAAAAGAGATTTCTTACAATTTTAATTTCATATATTTATCTATTTATTATTAAGAAAGAAAAGTAATGTAATTAAATTATAATATTTTACTTTTAGATTATATTAAGTAATACTCATTATTTCGACATGCATGTGGAATATTCATGATGTCAATTTCGTTTATCGTTAAGTGAGGTACTTACTAACTTTGTGAATTGAATTCGCCATAGGGGTTACTTGTGAAGAGTGAAAGTTTGACCGTTTTTGTTTAGCTTAATTAAGACATGGATAAGACATGGATGAATTCAAACCGATTGTCGAAAGAGTACGAGAAAGGGGTATGGGAATTTGTTGAGTTTGCGGTTGCGCACTCCAAAGACCCGCTTCGAATGCCGTGTCCTTGCTTGGGTTGCTGTTATGCCGGGGGTAAGGTTGACGGGAATCAGTTGGGATCTCATTTACTACGGTTTGGAATTGATAGAAGTTATACATGTTGGACAATGCATGGTGAGAAAAGTACCGGGAATGCTGAGTCGAGTTGTAATAGGAAGTATGCTTCAAACGACGATTGCACAGACACATACGATTGTGATCGAGTCGAAGAGATTGCAGAAGCGCTTGAAGAAGATCTTGCGGATTGTCCCAAAATGTTTGAGAGGTTGGTAAGCGATGCAGAGAAACCGTTGTATGTTGGTTGTTCAAAATTCACAAGATTGTCTGCGGTGTTAAAGTTGTACAACTTAAAGGCGGACAATGGATGGTCGGATAAAAGTTTCACAGAGTTATTAGCCCTTATGAAAGATATGCTACCAGAGGATAATGTTCTTCCCAATCGAACGTATGAAGCCAAAAAGATGTTGTCTTCTATTGGAATGAGCTATGATAAGATACATGGATGTCCAAACGATTGCGTTTTGTTTCGAAACGAGTATGCAGCGTTGAATGAGTGTCCTAAATGTGGTGCCCCTCGATATAAGAAAAAGTTGTCTCCTGCTAAAGTCTTATGGTATTTTCCTATAATTCCGAGATTTAGACGCATGTATCGTAGTGAGACCGATTCAAGACACTTGACTTGGCATGCAGATGAAAGAATTATTGATGGAAAGTCGCGACATCCGGCAGACTCACCACAATGGAGTAAAGTTGATACTGAATATCCTGAATTTGGAAAAGAAGCAAGAAACCTTCGGTTGTCATTGTCTACTGATGGAATGAACCCGCATGGTATTCAAAGTATCTCGCATAGCACATGGCCTGTGATTCTTATGATTTATAACTTACCTCCGTGGCTATGTATGAAGCGTAAGTACATGATGTTATCTATGCTAATTTCTGGGCCTAAACAACCAGGGAATGACATAGACGTATACTTGGCACCCTTAATCGAAGATTTAAAGTTTTTGTGGGAGAGAGGTGTGGAGGTTTACGATGGGTATAGGAAAGAAAGTTTCAACTTGAGGGCGATGTTGTTTGGAACAATTAATGATTTTCCAGCATACGGAAATCTATCCGGGTACAGCAACAAGGGTCAAAAGGCGTGTCCTGTTTGTGAAGATGAAACCGATACGACACGATTGGCGCTTTGTCAGAAGAATGTCTTTCTCGGCCATCGTAGATTCTTAAATTCTAATCATCACTACCGTGGGTGGAGAAAAGCATTCAATGGAGAGGCCGAACATCGTACAGCCCCGCCTTTTTTGTCAGGTGATCAAATTTTTGAAAAGGTGAAAGATGTGAGCACTTAGTTTGGCAAGCCTTTTGCACATTAAATTGTCAAGGGTGGGTGGAAGAAGAAGTCAATTTTCTTTGAACTTCCATATTGGAAGTCGTTGTACGTAAGACATTTCCTGGATGTTATGCATATTGAAAAAAATGTATTTGACAGCGTTATAGGTACGCTACTCAATATACAAGGAAAGTCTAAGGATGGCGTTAACATAAGGAATGACATGGTAAACATGGGGATGAGAACTGAATTGGGGCCCGTGACGAAAGGAAGACGAACATATCTGCCACCTGCTGTTTACACTCTATCTAGAAAGGAGAAGAAAACATTGTGTAAGTTCCTCAGTGAAGTAAAAGTTCCAGAAGGCTACTCTTCAGATATTAGAAGACTTGTGTCCATGAAAGACCTCAAGTTAAAGAGTTTGAAGACGCATGATTGCCATGTTATAATGGAACATTTTTTACCAATAGGTATACGTTCTATTCTGCCAGAAAAAGTAAGAAGCGCAATAACTAAGCTGTGTTTCTTCTTCAAGTCTATTTGCAGTAAGGTGGTCGATCCCGCGATCTTACCAACATTGCAAAATGAGATAGTTGTTACTTTATGTGATCTTGAAATGTATTTTCCTCCCTCGTTTTTTGACATAATGGTTCATCTAGTCGTTCATCTTGTGAAAGAGACACAACTGTGCGGACCAGCTTATATGAGATGGATGTACCCTGCTGAACGTTATATGAAAATATTAAAAGGGTACGTGAAAAACAGAAGTCGACCAGAGGGTTGTATTGCCGAGCGATACGTTGCTGAAGAAGCGGTTGAGTTTTGTACTGAATATCTGTCAAATGTTCAATCAATTGGACTCCCCAAATCTCATATTGTCGAAAAAAAAGAAGGAAAAAGGCTAATTGGAAATAAAGTTGTGACAGTATCAATGGTCGAACGGGATCAAGTGCACTTGTATGTTCTGCACAATGAGATTGAGGTTGAGCCGTTTGTTGAAATGCACAAAGTTGTTCTCCGAGATTTAAATCCAAATAGAAATGAGAACTGGATAGTACGAGAGCACAATCGAAGTTTCATACCGTGGTTTAGAGATCATATTTATTCAAAGTATCGTTCAGATCCTGCTTCAGTAACAGAAAGGTTGAGATGTTTAGCCTATGGTCCATCTGTAATTGTGCTTTCTTATAGCGCATACGCAATTAATGGATACACATTTTATACCAAAGAACAGGATGATAAAAGTACTATGCAAAATAGTGGTGTTACCTTGGTAGCTGAAGCTATGCACATATCAAGTGCGAATGACTTAAATCCGAAATTTGCAAATTTGTCATATTTTGGGGTTATCGAGCGCATTTTGGTGTTTGATTACGCGAAGTTTCAGATTCCTGTATTTGGTTGCAAGTGGGTTGAAAATAATAGTGGCGTACGAATGGATAAGTCAGGATTTTTGCAAGTGGATCTCAATAGGGTAGGGTACAAAGATGAGCCTTTCATTCTAGCCTCTCAAGCTAAACAAGTGTTCTATGTCAATGATCCGACAAGTACGAAATGGTCTATAGTGCTTTTATCTAACAAAATAGTTGATGAAAAAATTGAAGATCAAGGTGATATTGGTGTTGGCATTGAATCTTGTACAAGAAACGATCAAAATGAGAATGAATCTTGTATTAGAAATGATCATAATGAGGGTATTTGGATCAATCCAACCGTCCGCATTGTTAAGAGACGCGTAGTACACAATCCTACCAAGAAAAGAAAGAGACGTTAGTGATAAAGTTAGTGTTAATAGTGTACTAATGTGCTTTAGTTTGTTTGATACGGGTTCAATGGCTCCAGATAGAGATGCTCCACCTGAAAACCCACCTGAAAACTCACAAGAAAACTCACAAGAAAGAGTTGCTTCGGATACAAATGCTCCACCTGATACTGAAGCAAAAGAGGTTGCACGAGGCATCACTATTATGAAGGGAATCATTCGACATAGAGACCAAGGATTAGTATACCGATTGGAATGGAATTCTGATAAACAACCAATTGGTCCTAATTCTGCAAAGTTGACAAGTTATATTGGTACACTTGTCCGTATGCATATTCCGGTCTCCGTAGCTACCTGGAAATCGAAAACAAAAAATTTAGAATTGGAGGAGAAAAAACAAGCGATTTGGGAAGAGCTTCAGGTATATATCATATATGGTTAATTGTTGTTATTATCTTGACGATAAATTGTTTAAATTACTTATACTAACACACTATGCGTACGTTTTTTTGCAGAGGACTTTTGAGATACCAGATGAACGTAAAAGATACATACTTAGTTTGGCCGGCAAAAGATATAGAGGGTGGAAAAGTTTTTTGACAAACACCTATCTTAAGGATAAAGATGGAAAATTTCTTGAAGAGGCACCGGGACGGCCAACAAAGTATGCGACCTTCATTGATGAAGCAGATTGGGCTGAGTTTGTAAAGCAAAGAGATGAAGCTTTTCAGAAAAAGAGTGCCACGAATAGTGAGAGAGCATCCAAACCCGCGTATCCATACAAAAAAGGGCGTTTGGGATATGCACGCTTAGAGGATAAAATTGTAAGTAAATAGAAATGCGTTTTAATTAATTGTCTACATGTGCATGTTTTAATTGACGATTTTATCGTTTGTGTCAATGCATAGTTAGAGGAGACTAAAAGTGAGGAAGCTTCACTTCCTGTACATGTGTTGTGGAAGGAAGCTCGTGTGGGCAAGAATCAAGCTGTCGATCCCGATGTTCAGAGAGTTTATACTGAATGTGTAAGTATAATACTGTGTCTTTAATTAAATCAAATGTTTTTTAATATATAAATGATTTTTTATCTCCACTAATAATTATTTAAATGTAAATGAATTACAGGAGACCTTGTCGTAATCGGCATCCACCGGTGAGGAGAGCGTACTTAGTAGAGTACTAGATGCTCCCGAGTATCCTGGTCGGGTGAGGGGTAAGGGTCATGGTGTGACTCCAACCTCTTTTTATAAGAGTTCTAGGAGAAGATCAAATCTTACCAATGAAGAAGTGTTGCAAAAGTTTTTCCTTACAAACTGTTCTATTTTATTAATGATAATGACTTTATATTTTCTATTTGTTTAGGGCATTTCATCTTGCCAACTATACTTATCGTCACCGAATTATCGACTAGTTGGCAAGGGAAAAGTGCACAACACTTCGGGAGATTTACTTCACCACAGACCGCTCCCGGATGGACACCTGAAAGTATCGGTGGATGTTGTATTAGATCGTGATGCGATTCTACCGGTACCTGACATGGTCTCAGAGACGACATTGCTGCGAGATGCAATAGGATCATTTGTTGCATGGCCCTCGGAGCTCATTACCATTAGTGATGAGGTATACTGAAAACGATTATGAATCATTTAGTTTTCGAATGTCAATTCTAAACCGTTTATTAATTATTTTTTACATTTTAATTTTAGACTGCTCCTATAAAACCCGCAATTAAGGGTAAAGGGATTTTACAGGAGGAGGAGTCTGTTGCATCACTAAAAGAGGTACATTTAAAGTGTTAATATATAGTCTGAATCTAAATCTGCATGATTTTATATTTTACCTAACTTATATGATTTTTAGGCATCCGCTCGGGAGTCACAACAAGTGACGCAGCAGGTTCGTAGCGTACCACCCACTGGTCCTCCGAAGCAAGCGGCAAAAAAAGGCGGTGCTTTTGTGCCTCGATACCGTTCGACACTCGCAACAATGGTTGATATGTCCGATTTGAAGGATGGTGGTTTACGTGAAATCAACATGGATGAAAGTGTCTTCGGTATTGAATTCCCGTCACATATTACAATTGATGACTTGGAAGAGATTTTTAGGCATGATCAACTAGGCGTCAGTAATATGCACTCATACATCCGGTAATATTCACTCATCCGATATATTATTTAATTAGTCCCACAATATAATTTATTTACACATTTCAATGAAAATAATCTAATGTTTATTATGTTTTTATTTAAGGTTGTTGTATGACAGAGTGTTGCGCGGGACTGCATTGTCTAACAGATTCCGTTTCGTGTCTTCCGCCCATTGCAGCGGAATGACAATTGCTTCGGAACCGGAATCAGTTAGACAGCGCTTAGTAGATAGATTCATGTCCACCGGCAATACAGAAAGTCTGCATCTTTGGGCGTATAATACCCGACCAGTAGGGTTAGTTTCTCATTCTTGGTTCATCTAATCTCTGTTTCTTTTGTGTATAGCAAAATTTTCATATAACCTATTGTTTTAATTTATAGAGCACACTGGTTGCTGCTTGCTATCAACCCGATAAGAGAAGTCGTATATTATCTGAATTCGGTAAATGGTGAATGGACCAATTATCCGGCTATGAAGGAAATCGTTGATTTGTAAGTGGGATCGTTCTAAATATATATTCGTGTATATTTATATATTTTCTTATTTGTGGGATTGATCTAAACATATGCTTTTATATATTTAATAATTAGATCAATACAAGTGTTCCGTAGTCAACGGGACGCACAGGTATCCCGGACTAAATCAAACAACATCACTTGGATCCAAGTGCAGGTACATTACTTTTCACAATTTTGCTTATAATATTTATGCTACTTGGTAAAACAAGACAACTATAGAATCTTATTTGTTTTATTATGTAGTGTCCGCAACAGCGAAACAGTCATGATTGCGGATACTTTGTTTTGAGGTTCATGAAAGAAATCCTTCAGGCGAATCAATTAGAGATTCCGCTCACGGTATGAATTTATAACTTAAGATAATTTCATATAATTTATTACATTTAACTAAATATATCATTTATATTATGTTTTTGTTTTGTAGTACCTTGACGAATTCCGTGCTGCTGGGTACCCGAAGCTTAAGTTGGAAGAAATTAAAGAAGATTTGTGTCAATATTATATTAAGCAATTTTTCATGTAGGATTTGTGTCGATTTGAACTATAATATTATTGATGTAATGATGTATATATATAATTTTGGATATTATAATGGTATTATATTAGTATATATATTGTCTTACTGATGGCTGAAATAATAGCGTCGAAAATATATTACAGGTCAAAAATATATTACAGGTCGAAAATATTACAGGTCGAAAACATTACAGGTCGACTGGGAGGATTAAATTATAGGCTACACATAAAAATACCTCATTTAGAAACGACAGCGCTTTTAAAAAGCGCTCTTAAAGGTCCACCTACTAAAGCGCTTCTTAGTAAAAGCGCTGCCAAAGACCAGTAAAAAAGCATAAAAAATTAAAAAAAAACGCAGCATACAAAAGCGTTTTGGAAAAGCGCTCTTATAGGGGGGCCTATCAGAGCGCTTTTTCCAGAAAAAGCGCTCTCATAGGGGGGCCTACCAGAGCGCTTTTCCAAAAGCGCTTTTGTATGCTGCGTTTTTTTTAAATTTTTTATGCTTTTTTACTGGTCTTTGGCAGCGCTTTCTGGGAAAAGCGCTCTTAAAGGGGGGTCTACCAGAGCGCTTTTTCCAGGAAAGCGCTCTTATAGGGGGTCCTACCAGAACGCTTTTTCCAGGAAAGCGCTCTTAAAGGGGGGGTCTACCAGAGCGCTTTTAGAAGCGCTTTTGTTACCTACGCCAGCGCCAGCTATTAAAGCGCTTTTAAGCGCTTTTAAAGGCCAAAATAAGCGCTTTAAAAGCCCTTTTCCGTAGTAGTGAAAATACTTATTTTGATCTAAGCCGAAATCCTGTGTCAAACAACATATTTCAACACTTCGACATCTAATATAACTTAACACACACATCAATTTTGACATATAGATAGTTTCGACATAAATAATTACATTCTTTAACACCCACAAATTCTAATTTTCTAATCACTTAATAATATTTATAAAGCCTAAAAATTACATAAATTTTTATTTCTCTTTCAATATATAATTTATTAAAGTAATATTAGACCAACAAATACCAAGTATACGTTACATAATATAATGTTTTGCTAAATCTAACAGCTACACCATTGAAATATTTTTTTTGGTTGATAGCTACCCATTTGAAATACCTAATACAAGCATAAGGAAAAGCATAAACAAATACAGTTGAGAAATTATATCACAAATTCTGAAATATGGAAGCTTCCATGTGACGGTACACTCCATCATTTCCTTCAGTTTTATTTACATTTTCACAACAAAGACACTTTACGGCATGCCCTGATCATAAATAAATAAAATAAAAAGAGAGAATTTTTAAGGAAAGTATACATAACTCAAACTTATATAATAAATAATTATTGCGTGATTCGGTTTTAATCCACGCTCACACACGTGAATTTCTAGTGCACCTCGCTAATTCTTACAATAAAATTATTTTATGATCCTTGCATGATTAAATGTCGAAGGTCCAATCTAAAAACCAACTATTTAAATTATATAACAATTTACAAGATGATAATTCAAAATTATTTATTTGATGTGTTTGAAGTTTGAACTAGGTAATTTAAGATTTCAAGAGAATTGGGAACTTTAAATAATCAAATTTTTAATTAATTTTTTTAATGATAAAATAATAATCAAAATTAAACAAAAAAAATAAACAAACGATTAATAAGGTGCATCGTCATTCCTCTTTGAATACCTAAATCAATCTTCTTAAAAATTATATTTATTATTCAAAGAGACACAACATTGTTATGTGTAAATCGTTACACTCTATGAAAAAGATCAATTATTTTTTACGATAAAAAATTAAAAGTGTCAAAGGCAAATTATATGAAAGCATGTTGTTGTTTTTTGAACCAAAGAAGTAACTTTATTGATGTTCAAAAACCAATACAAAGCAAGTGATCCCTTAAAGGATCTAACAACAGACCAGGAAAACCAAACAACAACAAAAAAATAGACTAAAATTTAAGACATTAGATGACTACATATCACCTTTCTTAGCCTTGGTTTTTCCCAGCTTCTATAGACAACCGCAGCTATAGTCTTGTTAAAACTAAGTTGCTTGCACCTATTATCCCCAAAACAGTTTTGGTTTCGATATATCCAACTCTCATATAGAGTTTCTGTGAACATACATTGCAAGATATGAGCTTTTCCTCCTTTCTTATTACACTCAACCATAAACCATCTTAATTCCTCTGTCTAGTTTCTTGGATAGTGATCTTTTACTAATCACTTCAGAATTTTTTCCCAAATGCTCCTCGTTTCAAGACAGTCAAAAACCAGATGGTCGATTGTTTCAATCTCACCAAAGAAGCCACAAGAGTTATTGTCCAGCAATCCGAACCTATTCAACCTTTCTTTCATTGGTAATTTCCTATGTCACATCATCCGCATAATATGCATAGCCTTCTGTGATACGGTGGGAGAACTGACTTGAGGTATTGCGTTTGTGTTCGCAAATGTTTCGGTTTAGCAAGAGCCGCCACCGACTTTTTATTTTATCCAAAGGAAAGGTCAAAAAGCACAGGAAAGGCCTTTGAGATGTTTTCTTGGGTTCGGGGGATAGATTATGAAAAGGGAAGGTGCTAGCACCCTTTTTATCCATGGTTTTCCATGGGTTCTTAGTTACTTGTTTAGATTACTTGCTTTGCTTTTCCAATTGTTTGAAATGG
Source organism: Vicia faba (assembly GCA_948472305.1). Taxonomy (NCBI): domain Eukaryota; kingdom Viridiplantae; phylum Streptophyta; class Magnoliopsida; order Fabales; family Fabaceae; genus Vicia; species Vicia faba. The sequence continues at coordinate 52,375 of CATIWC010002626.1, read as the reverse complement.
TGCTTTGTGTGGTTTTTGAAAGTATTTTGAAAAGAGGTCATCGTTTTGGCAATCTTTGTAATGATTCTTGTTTGAAGAATGTATACAAAGATGTATATCTTTTGAAAAATGTTTCAATGTTTGAAAGTTTGTTTGAAAAATGTTTTTGGAAATTGTGTGTGTGTTTTGAAATTAGCAAGGATGTTTTCAAATTGATCAAGTAACTAGGAGTTGTCTACCCTAATCAAAAGTCTTTCTTGTGCATTTTTAACCCTTTGACATGGTTGTTTTACCATTGTATTTGGTAAACAACCTTGTATTTGGATGTTAAACGGGACGGGCGTGGGTCATCGTACGACCATGATAACAATATTGCCAAGTATCTTTAGCAAGTTTTTGAGGGACTAAGATCATCTTTTTATAGGCAACCAAGATAGCGTCATCGAGGGACTATGATCTTTTTGTTTGATTTTGTTTTGCCAAGATACCTAGCATGCATACCATGGCCATGCACTACGCCAAAAAAGACCTACGAAAGCGCTTTTTTAGCCTTTAAAAGCGCTTAAAAGCGCTTTCTAAGGTGGCGCTGCTAAAGGTTTTAACAACGCTTTTTGTTTAATGAAAAGCGCTCTCATAGGTCTACTTATGACAACGCTTTTTCTGAAAAGCGCTCTCTTAAGTACCCTTATGGCAGCGCTTTTTCCAAAAAGCGCTCTCTTAGATAGACCTATGACAGCGCTTTTTCACATAAAGTGCTTTCATAGGTAGACCTATGACAGCGTTTTTTTAACGAAAAAGCGCTTTCATTGGTGGCGCTTTTTTTGGAAAAAAGCTTCCATAGGTTGTCTTTTAGCAGCGCTTTTTCTTGAAAAAGCGCTGTCATAGGTCTACCTATGAAAGCACTTTTTGGAGAAAAGCGTTGTCATAGGTCTACCTATGAAAGCGCTTTTTGGAGAAAAGCGTTGTCATAGGTCTACCTATGAAAGCGCTTTTCTCCAAAAAGCGCTTTCATAGAGTGTTTTTTTTAGAGGTATTATTTATATCATTCATATACCTGCATTGTTTGCCATAACCTGTAATTCATAAATAGCAGTAATGCATTGTAATTCCGATACCCCGTTCTCGTACTCTTTCGACAATCGATTGGAATACAACCGTGTCTTATCCATGGTTTACGGTTTCTGAGTCAAAACCAATACTCAATATAACAAAACCAATACTCAATACTTTTCACTAAATTCATTTTATTCTATCAACTACTTTAGTACACAAGTATAACACAAGAAACCATAAACAAGAAACTATCATTGCTCAAAATCAATCATAAATTATGTTTGTATCTCAAATTATATATAAACCATTGTTATCTGTATTCTAACTCAAAGTCAGTATTACAAAATCAACTCTAACAACAACTAAACCAGTCCTTATATTATTCTCTGCTCAATAAAATATTGACACAACTCTTCTTTGGTTTCTTCCAACTGAAGTTTCGTGTAATATGGACATTTGTACTCATCGAAGTACTACATAAGAAAACATAATATGCATGATTTAGTTAAAAGTAAAAAATTATATGGAATATCTGAGAAATAATAAAACAAATTCTAAGTTATAAATTCATACCGTGACTGGAATCTCTATTTGATTCAGTTGAATGATTTCTTTGATAAACCGCATAACGAAGTATCCGCAATCTATACCGTTTTGTTGTTGAGGGCACTACATAGAAAAACAAATAAGAATATATAGTTGTATTGTTTTATCAAATAGCGTAAATATTATAATCAAAATAGTGGAAATTAATATACCTGCACTTTGATCCAATTAATGTTGTTTGATTTAGACCGTCGTACCCGTGCTTCTCTTTGACACCGGAATACTTGTATCGCTCTAACAAAATTAAAAATATATATTTAGAACAATGTCACAGAAATAATTAAATACATAAATACACATAAATATTTAGAATAATCTCACTTACGTATCAATCATTAACTTCATATCCGGATAATTTGTCCAATCACCGTCAACCGAATTCAGATAATAGACCACTTCTTTTATAGGATCGATAGCAACCAACAACCAGTGACGTCTATAAATTAAAACAACAGTTTAGAAGAAATTTTTCTACGCAAAAATTACAAATATTAAAATGAATTTAGAATGAAAATCTAACCATGTAGGAATAGTATTATACGCCCAAAGATATAAGCTTTCTGTACTGTCAGTTGCCATGAATCTTTCGACTAAGTGCTCTCTTACTGAATCCGGTTCCCTACCAATTGTCGCTCCGCTGACACGGGAGGAAGACACAAAATGGAATCTGTTTGACAATTGATTCCCGCGCATCAATTTGTCATATAACAGCCTTAAATAGAAACATAATTAATATTAGAGTATATTCATTGAAAATGTTTAAAAAAGATTTCAGCTAATTACATAATATAAAGATGGGGTTACCGGATGTATGCGTGCATAATACTGACGCCCAATTCTTTATGACGGAAAATCTGTTCCACGTCCTCATGTCCAATTATTTCTGTGCAAGGAAAACCAAAAATACCTTGATCCATATCAATTTGACGAATACCACCATCCATCAAATTTGTTGTTCCCACTATTGTTTCCAGACACTGCCGGTATCGAGGGAAAAATCTAGTGGGCACCCTTTTCTTGGGTGGTACGCCAACGATTTTCTGGCTCACTTGTTGTGACCCATGAAAAGGTACCTAAAAATCATATAAACTCGGTTAAATTATAAAATTATGCAGTTTTTTATTCGGATCATATAATTAACACTTTAAACGTACCTCTTTTGGTGATACGTCAGACTCGTCGTGCCGCAAAATCCCTTTATCCTTAGATGCGGGTGTTGTAGGAGTCTATAATTACCGTGGAAATAACTGAGGTCAGAACTGACAGTTGAAGACTTAAAGATTCATAATTGTTTTCAACATACCTGATCATCTATGAAAATGAGGTCGGATGGCCATGCAACAAAAGATCCAATTGCATCTCGCAGCAATGTGGTCTCAGCAACAATGTCAGGTACCGGCAGCAATGCATCCATATCTAAAGCAATGTCAACCGATACTTTCATGTGACCATCCGGAAGCGGTCTATTATGAAGTAAATCTCCCGAACTGTTATGGACTTTTCCCTTGCCAACTAGTCGATAAGTCGGTGACGATAGGTAGAGCTGGCAAGATGAAATGCCCTAAACCAATAATAACCGTTAGAAGTGACTAAAAATATTCTATAGTAATAACGGATATATATTGAAAATTACCTCAGGAAATTTATGCTGAAAGTTGATACTAGCTTTGTCACTAGTTTCTTTCAAGTGTGAACTGCTCTTTTCTGCCATATATCTCTCTTTATCCTTCTGCAATTCACGAACTTGAGCTTGTAAATCCTGCAATGTTTGCATCACTTCTGCATTGCTAGGATTTCTTCTCCTTGGATGCTTATACAAAGAGGTTGGAGTCACACCATGACCTTTACCCCTCACCCGACCCGGATACTCAGCAATGTTTAGTGCTCGACTAAGTACGCTCCTGGTATCGTGAGCATCCTCACCTGGGGATACCGATTGGGACAAGGTCTCCTGTAATTCAATTACATATAAAAAATTATTAGTGGAGATAAAAAATTACTTAAATATTAATAAACATTAATTAATTTAACTAAAGACACAATCTTATACTTACACATTCATCATACACATGTTGAATATCGGGATTAACAGCTTGATCCTTGCCCACACGGGCTTCCTTCCACAACAAATGTGCCGGTAGTGATGTTGCGTCACTTTTCGTCTCTTCTAACTACACAATGACGGAGGTCTTAAGATCATCAACTATATAACACATTGAGAGAATTAATAAGATCGTAGAGTTTATATTTACTTACAATTTTTTCCTCTAAGCGAGCATATCCCAAACGCCCTTTTTTGTATGGATATGCGGGTTTTGACGCTCTATCGCGATTTATAGCACTCACTTTCTTGAAATTCTCATCTCTTCTTTGGCCTACAAAACCAACCCATTCTTCAGGTGTAATGAAGTTCTCATACTTCTTTGGACGTTCCGGATCCTCTTCAAGAAAATTTCCTTCATCATCTTTAAGATACTTGTTGGTTAAAAATGTTCTCCACCCTCTGTGTCTTTTTCCAGCCAAACCCATTATATACTTTTTACGAGTATCTTCAATGTTAAAAGACCTCTACAAAAAAACATACGCATAAAGTGTGTTAGTAAAAGAAATTTAAACACATATTATCGTCAAGATAAAGCAAATAACAAAAACCATATATGTACCTTTATCTCAGTCCAAACTTTCTCCTTAGCCTCATCCAACTCTCCTCTTTTCCATCTAGGAGTGGTGATCGGAATGTGTATACGAACAAGCGACCAATGTAGCTTGTCAACTTTGCAGCATTAGACCCAATTAATTGGTCATTATCATTCCACTCTACATTATAGGTTACTCCTCTATCTCTATCACGTATGATTCCCCTCATAATAGTAATACCTCGTGTAATATCTTTTTCTGAAGTATTTTCTTGAGTATTTTCAGGAGCATTTTCAGGAGCATTTGCATTATCTTGATTACTAGCCATTTGACCTGTAATAATGAAAAAAAATAAACATGAAATGTCAAATAAAAATGAAATGACAAATATAAAAAAGAAATGACAAATAAAAATGAAATGGCAAATTAAAATGAAAATGACAAATATAAATGAAATAGCAAATAAAAATGAAATGACAAATATAAAAATGAAATGACAAATAAAAATGAAATGGCAAATTAAAATGAAATGACAAATATAAAAATGAAATGGCAAGTTATATATACTATTACCCTTTTCACTAAGGTCTCTTTCTTTTCTTGGTAGGAATGTGTTCTACTCGTCTCTTAACAACGCGGACAGTTGGATTGATCCAAATACCCTCATTATGATCGTTTCTAATACATGATTCATTATCATTTTGATCAGTTATGGTTAAAGATTCAATGTCAACACCAATATCACTTTGATCTCCAATGCTTTCATCAATTACTTTGTTAGATAATAGCACTATAGACCATTTCGTACTTGTCGGATCATTGACATAGAACACTTGTTTAGCTTGAGAGGCTAGAATGAAAGGCTCATATTTGTACCCCACCCTATTAAGATCCACTTGCAAAAAACCTGACTTATCCATTCGTATGCCATTATTATTTTCAACCCACTTGCAACCAAATATAGGAATCTGAAACTTCTCGTAATCAAACATCCAAATGCGCTTGATAACCCCAAAATATGACAAGTTTGAAAATTTTGGGTTTAAGTCCTTCACACTTGATATATGCATTGCTTCAGCGATCAAGGTGACACCACTATTTTGCATAGTACTTTTGTCATCCTGTTCTTTGGTATAAAATGTGTATCCATTAATTGCATATGCGCTATAAGAAAACACAATTAAACTTGGACCGTATGCTAAACATCTCAATCTTTCTGTTACTGAAGCATGATCTGAACGATACTTTGAATAAATATGTTCCTTAAACCATGGTATGAAACTTCGATTGTGCTCTCGTACAATCCAATTCTCATTTCTATTAGGATTTAAACCTCGAAGAACACCCTTGTGAATTTCAACATACGGCTCAACTTCAAGCTCATTATGCAGAACATACAAATGCACTTGATCCCGTTCGACCATTGATACTGTCACAACTTTATTTCCAATTAGCTTCTTACCTTCTTTTTTTTCAACAATGTGAGATTTAGGGAGTCCAATTGATTGAACATTTGACAGATATTCAGTACAAAACTCAATCGCTTCTTCAACAATATATCGTTCAGCAATACAACCCTCTGGCCGACTTCGGTTTTTCACATACCCTTTTAATATTTTCATATAACGTTCAGTAGGGTACATCCATCTCATATAAGCTGGTCCGCACAGTTGTGTCTCTTTGACAAGATGAACGACAAGATGAACCATTATGTCAAAAAACGAGGGAGGGAAATACATTTCAAGATCACACAAAGTAACAACTATTTCTTTTTGCAATGTTGGTAAGATCTCAGGATCGATCACCTTGCTGCAAATTGACTTGAAGAAAAAACACAGTTTAGTTATTGCGCTTCTTACTTTTTCTGGAAGAATAGAACGTATACCTACCGGTAGAAAATGTTCCATTATAACATGGCAATCATGCGTCTTTAAACTCTTTAACTTGAGGTCTTGCATAGACACAAGTCTTCTAATATCTGATGAGTAGCCTTCTGGAACTTTAACCTCACTCAGGAACTTACACAATATTTTTTTCTCCTTTCTGGATAGAGTGTAAACAGCAGGTGGTAGATATGTTCGTGTTCCTTTTTTCACGGGTCCCAATTCAGTTCTTATTCCCATCTCTACCATGTCCTCCCTTGCTTTAAGACCATCCTTAGACTTCCCTTTTATATTGAGTAACGTACCAATAACACTGTCAAATACATTTTTTTCAATATGCATAACATCAAGAAAATGTCTTATGTACAAAGATTTCCAATATGGAAATTCAAAAAAAATCGACCTCTTCTTCCACCCACCTATAACAACTTTATGTGCAAAAGGCTTGCCAAACTGAATACTCACATCTTTCACATTTTCAAATAATTGATCACCTGTCAATCCAGGCGGAGCTCTACGTTGTTCGGTATCTCCGTTGAACGCTTTTCTCCATCCACGATATTGATGTTTAGAATTTAAGAATCTATGATGACCGAGAAAGACATTCTTCTGACAAAGTTTCAATCGCATCGTATCGGTTCCATCTTCACAGATAGGACACACTTTTTCACCTTTAATGCTATACCCGGATAGATTTCCGTAGGCTGGAAAATCGTTAATTGTTCCAAACAACATCGCCCTCAAGTTGAAACTTTCTTTCCTATACCCATCATAAACCTCCACACCGTTCTCCCACAAAATCTTCAAATCTTCGATTAAAGGTTCCAAATATACGTCTATGTCATTTCCTGGTTGTTTAGGCCCAGAAATTAACATAGATAACATCATGTACTTACGCTTCATACATAGCCACGGAGGTAGGTTATAAATCATAAGAATTACAGGCCATGTGCTATGCGAGATACTTTGAATACCGTGTGGGTTCATTCCATCAGTAGACAATGCCAAGCGAAGGTTTCTTGCGTCTTTTCCAAATTCAGGATAATCATTATCAATTTTCATCCACTGTGGTGAATCTGCCGGATGTCGAAACTTTCCATCAACAATTCTTTCATTTGCATGCCAAGTTAAATGTCTTGAATCGGTTTCACTACGATACATCCGTCTAAATATCGGAATTATAGGAAAATACCATAAGACTTTTGCCGGAGACAACTTTTTCTTATATCGAGGGGCACCGCATTTAGGACACTCATTTAACGATGCATACTCGTTTCGAAACAAAACGCAATCTTTTGGACAGGCATGTATCTTGTCATAGCTCATGCCAATAGAGTACAACATCTTTTTGGCCTCATACGTTCGATTGGGGAGAACATTATCCTCTGGTAGCATATCTTTCATAAGGGCTAATAACTCTGTGAAACTTTTATCCGACCATCCATTGCCCGCCTTTAAGTTGTACAACTTTAATACCGCAGACAATCTTGTGAATTTTGTACAACCATTATACAAGGGTTTCTCTGCATCGCTTACCAACCTCTCGAACATTTTGGGACAATCATTAAGATCTTCTTCAAGCGCTTCTGCAATCTCTTCAACTCGATCATAATCGTATGTATCTGTGCCATTGTCGTTTGAAGCATAGGTCCTATTATCCCCCGATTCATCATTCCCATCACTTTTCTCACCATGCATATTCCAACATGTATAACTTCTATCAATTCCATACCGTATTAGATGCGATGCCAACTGAACCGCGTCAACCCGATTCCCATAACAGCAACACAAACAAGGACATGTCATTCGACCGGGGTCTTCGGCGTGCGCAACAGCAAACTTAACGAATTCCGATACCCTGTTCTCGTACTCTTTTGACAATCGATTGGAATACATCCATGTCTTATCCATGGTTTACGGTTTCTGAGTCAATCTGAGCTAAACAAAAACTTAACTTAATCAATTTGTCGAACACATGGTGTGAAATCAATTTTAATCAGATTTTTCTTTGGTTTTGTTGATATGAAAAATCAATTGCAATTTTATAGATTACAATCAACTCAACAAAAAATTGTTTAAAATATTATTGATAAGAAAATTATCTCAATATGTTGATTGCACAATCAATGAATTCACAATTTACAATAAAAATGAGTGAAAGAGAAGGAGAGATAAATTTGTTTAAGGAGTTCTCCTATCGATCTAAGGGCACACCTTCCCTTAATTTCAATGAAATTGAGATAATAACTTAAATGAAATTTCTACGACGATTTTTACGGCCGTAAGAGCCAACCGTCGTCAATTTTTTGGTTATGTAAAGGCAAAATATATAGAATCCCTTTGGTGGAAGGTACAAGTCACATTTCATGTCTTACGACGGTCATAAGAACCGACCTCGCTCAAATTCCACGACCGTTCTCCACCAGCCACCATGTTCCTATATACCCATTTTCCAATTTACGCGGCTATGTTTTCCAAATTCTATCGCGTTTTCATTTTCTTTCAGAATCGTAAACCCTTGTACTTTTTCCATCCAAACTGAACCGTATTCCATTTTCCTAACCTAAAATTGCAAAAATTTATTGATCTATCTAATAATATCAAATCTGCAGAATCATTTTTCTCTCACATCTCATGTACAAAGAAATTCAGTGAAGGTAAAAAGATGCAACTTTATTATATTAATTCATTGACAAGGTAAAAAGATTTTATACAATAATATTTTGTATAGATTGAAAAGAAGAAACAATCACCTGACGGTTCTCTTGTTTTCTGACGATTTGACACGTTTGAGTTCTCCAATGAGATATGTTGCTCTGAATCAGAAGGTCCTGAAGAAGTTAAAGAAACCGATTAATTTCCAAAACACATTAAACAAACATCAAAAGACAAAGAGCCTTAATCGGGAATCACAATTACCTGCCGTCCAACTAGTGTGAATGAGAAACACTAACTGTGCCTGCTAATCAATGAAACAAGAATTTTGTATGTCACTATGGCTTCCAAGAATATATTCCGTGCCCGATTATTCAATAAACGCTCAATAACTTTTAAAACATAATCACCTAACGGGAACCAAATATTCAAGCTCTTATCCAATTCAAGTTCATGATATGAAAAATCAAGCTCAAAGTAAGCTAAAATCAACCGAACCAAATTCCGGGAAACAACTATGTAATCCTAATAATGCTCAATAAAACTCATCTCAAACAAGTGTTCCATGTGCACACGATAAACAACAATACCATAACCGAGTTCGTCATTCAAAACCAAATCACACAATGTCATCACAAATTCAAAGCCAACATGTTTTAAAACAAAATTAGGAACAATCAAAATCAACACCAAGTTTAATTCATTCAACATTAACTCAAAATGAAATAACATATTAATAACATCATTAGAAAATCATCAAAGGGTTTTAGGAAACTTTCAAAAATCATCAAACAACAACAACAACCAATACACTGTAAATGAGAAGAAAATAATAATCAATGAACCTTGTGAAGAGAGGGACGACTCGTGGGCGGCGATGAGAGTTGACGATGGTGGCTACCGTGAAAAATCGCTTTGGACGAAGAAGATGAACAGGAACGGGAACGAAAGGGTTTGGAAGAGAGGAAACACAAAAGCCAGTACGAACACACAACACAGCTTTAATCAAAAACATTAAAAATTATTATAAAATAACCTACGAAAGCGCTTTTAAAAGCGTTTTCTAATGGTCATGTATAACAGCGCTTTTTCATAAAAAAAGCGCTCTCTAAGGCTGCCCTTTAGCAGCGCTTTTAAAAGCGCTTTCTAAAGGCCAGATTTAGCAGCGCTTTTGAAAAGCGCTCTCTAAGGCTGCCCTTTAGCAGCGCTTTCTGAAAAGCGCTTTCTTAGGTTCCCTCTGAAAGGCACCCTTTAGCAGCGCTTCTCAAAAAGCGATTTCTAAGGGTGACCTTTAGCAACGCTTTTGAAAAGTGCTTTCTTAAGGTACCCTTTGAAAGCGCTTTTTTTAAGCGAATTTTTTTTAATACCTATAGCAGCGCTTTTTCCTAAAAGCGCTTTCGTATGTGTGATGCTAAAGCTTATTTTTGGCGTAGTGATGTTAAGGCAACAAAGTGGATGAAACCCTAGGGGTACTTGTGTGCATTGTGTTATCATTTTACATGCATTTTTGTCTTATGTTTAGTCATGCTATTTGTTTTGATTTTTGGTTATCATACAAACCCTAATTTACTAAGCATGCATATAAAAGCAATAAAATGCGAAAAGTAAATCTAAGACTATTACAACATTGATATGGGGAGGGGGATACAAGTCTTGAATAGGGGGATATTGCTCAAAAAATAAAACCCTAAAACTATTACAACCATATTGAATTTGTTTGTACAAATAAATAAATAAGAAAATATTTAAATATACAATAAATATGTAAATATGCAAAGAAATGATTTTGTATTTATTTTATGTATGTAAAATAAATTTATTTATGTCTTAAAAATAAGAAAATAAAATGATTATTTTTGGAAAGGGTGAAAACCCTAATTTTTGGTTTTAAAAGAAAATGTATTATGTTATTTATTTATTCTTTTTTATGTACAAGAAAATAAATAAAAATATATACAAAAATGTTAAAAAATCAAATATTGTATGAAAATATTGATTTAAGTGTATAAATAATAAAAATAAAATTATATAATATTTTTATATTATTTGCAAGTTTTATTTTAAGAAAATAAAGTATATATTATTTAATAAACCATTTTTATGCCAAAAAAATAATAAAATAAAATGTGAAAATTTAAGAAAATATTTTTTTATGATTTTAAATATTTAGAAAAAATAAATAAAGTCAGAAATCATAAAAGAAAATGGAAAATATACAAAACAAAGAAAATGGGCCAAGGGGGTGCAGAAAACAAAATGGAGGGTGCAAACAGCAACAGGCCCAAGCGCCAGGCCCAAGTCACACTTCATCCCTGTCCTTTGGCCAAAACGCGCGCTTCTGCAACTTCAAATCTGTTCTCTCTATTCTTTGCATGAAATCAAAAACTCACAACATGAAACTTATAGAGCTTTAAACCACGATTCTAATAATATAAAAAACTTGATATAACTCTCAAAGACCAGAGATAATTTCAGTGCCCCTAATTTATGACCTAAAATTTTCAGCAAGTTCATCATCCAAATTCTCCTAGCTTAGATAATATAAATGGAAGCTATGCATATGTACAACTCAAGCAACTTAGAGACTACATTTTTGCTTCACAAACCTAAGCTTAATGATGCCTAAATAAGGAGTTAGAATCTTGAGAAATACCTGTTTCAGTCAAGTTCGAATATGGCAATGTAGGAGTTGTGAGTGAGGCCTGAAGGTTGTGTTAGCTTGCCTGAAGTTCCCTTGACCTTTCCCAATGCTTAGCTTGCTTTGAAATGATCTAAAAATCCTTGTAGAACTCAACCTGCAAAGCTTCAAAATGAAAATGGTGAAGTGTGCAAACGAGGTTACAGTTGCAAAGTAAGGGCTTGGACAATTTAGGTGTATTATATTGAATGTGTTTGAAGTGGTTTCAAGCAAAACGCACGAGGAAAATTTGTTTTGGAAGTGGTTCTGCAAAGCTTGCCCTGTTTGAGCAGAAAATGGAGTTTTTGGTGTATTTGGGTGTTTTAGAGGCTATGAGCACGTGTTTCTGGCTTGCTACAATGTGTTGAGGTCGTTTGAAATTGTTACAAGACTTGGTTTTATCAGATGCAAGAGTTGTGTTCACTTTTGCAAGTTGACTTGTTTTTGAAGCAAAAGTTGAAATGACAAAGGCCAAGTTTGTACAAGCTAGCTCAAGGTCTACATAGGGTTGGTGAGCTTTTCCTGATGTTTGTGGAGTTGGTTTGCAGCAAAAGCTTTGGTCCATGGCTCAAGATAAACAAAGTTACATAAAGTGAACTTTATCAAAGTAGCAATGTTATCTTTTTGCCATTTTTGGATTAAACCTTTGTACAAAGCTTCCAAGACAAAAAAAAATGCCATTAACCATTGTATTTGCATTCAATTTATGAGTGTAGAAAGGATTAGAACCTGTAAACCAAGTACAAGCATGATTCAAACTGATTTTCAAGTTGTAACATGGTGCAAAATGCCTTGGACAAAAGTGATGATTTTCCATTTTCAAACTTTCGATTCTCCCTAACCATAAATGATCTTGGAGAGTTCTTGGACATTTTGGAAATCTTGTAACATGCTATACAATCCATCTTTGAAATGAAATTTGAGATTCCACTTGGAACTAGGTGAAAAGTTGCCATCAAGATAGGTCAAAATCCTGCCTAAACTAGGGCAAAATTTCACTAAGTTAAAAGTTTCATGGACCCTTATTCACAAAATCATAAATTGAGATCCAAGCATCTTTTGGGAAAATTTTGTGAATAAAAGTTGTAAATTTTGTGGAGGACTACAACTTTCATGTTGGAATTTTTCTTTGAATCCAATTGCATCATGGTGAAAAAGTTTGGAAAAGTTGGGAAAAAATAAGAAATTTTCATAACTTAGAAAATTTCGAAGTTATGAAAATTTTCCATTTTAAACCCTAATTTCCAAAATTAGGTTTCTTGGTGAACAAGTTTCATGTTTTGACACATCTTGATGAAAAATGACGCTTGGCACTTGATTTTGACCAAAAAGTCAAAGTTTGACTTCTCAGTGTACAGTTGATTTTTGATCAGTTGACTGGAAAATTCATCTTTCAATCCAATGCATTTGAGATCTTTTGAACCTTGTGATTAGGTCAAGATGATTCCACTGAGTCTTTGAAACCATGCTTGAACCCAATTTTCCATTGGCTAGGTGAAAAATCAGAAATTGCCCTTCTACAGTCAAAACCCTAAAAATGACCATTTTGCCCTTTTGATGATCTGATCAAATTTCTTGAGGAGTTGTGGTCCAAACTTGATCAAATGGTTCATATGAGTCTATAATGTTGATGTGGATCAAAGATTATGAGGTTTGACTATAAATTGGCCACAGTTGACTTTTTCCCCAATACAATTGATTTTTAGGTCAACTGTCCAATTGACTGGGCAAAAATTTGATTCAAGGCTTGAAACTTGGTATGAACAATCTTAGAGGTCCATCATGAAGTATGAAAGTTACATTGAGCATTGGAAGTCCAAAAATCCCTGTGCAAACTCAAACCCTAATTTCAGGTCATCAGTGCAAGATGATGTCTTGAGCTGAGCAAACCCTAATCTGGTCTTGAGTCCAAAGAGTCTTGTGAGGAAAATCTTGATATAATGAGAGGAAAAATTTTGGGGTACAACACCTTCTTTCTAGCATTACTTCCATATATAACTTTTTTCCACACAACATCAGGTTTTTGGCCACAAAATTATACATTGCTTTACTTGAAAAGGCCTTCTGTTGTTCCATTTTCTCCCAATCTTCCATTCTGCAGACCTCCTCTCTAAAGGATTAAATACTCTTTATTATTCAAGAGCCAGACAATCTAATGGGGACCTGTATAACGTCAATTTCTTTCATATAATAGTTGTGGACCCATATGACCCACAAGCTATCAGCCTTACTAGTTAAGTTTCATAATTACTTAGATAAGCTAGCTTTGCTCCACACTTGCTTATTAACAATATTTAGGCCACCTTTTGCTTTAGGAACACAAATACTTTTCCAAGCTATGGGAGATTTTCGGGTTATAACCTCTAAACCTGACCAAAGAAAAGTGTGGCAAATTGCCTCAATCCTATTGATGGACTACTAAGGAAGGGGCAAGCACTAAAGCCAAAAATTACTCAAGGCAAAAAGTACACTCTGAATCAATTGAGTATTTCCTGTAAAACTCAATAATCTAGAACTCTAATGCTGAATGCTATGGACAATTTTGTTTATCAATCCCAGGCAATTTGCATTTGTTAACTTCTTGTAGACATAGGAACCCCTAAGTATTTAAGAGGTAATAATCCCTCTTAAAATTTATAAGCCTTAAGAATCATATTCTTGTCTCTAGGATCAACATTCCTAAAATAGACTTTGCATTTACTAGGATTAACCTCTAAACTAGTAGAAGAAGAAAACTTATGCATTCCATTCAGGGGTAACTTTACAGAGTTATTATCACCTTTTGTAAATAGGAGCAGATCGTCTGCAAAACTCATATCAATCAACTTCACCATGCCATAATTAGAATGGTAATGAAAGTTGGGATTTCTACAAACTTTATTCAATAATCTGTGTAAGTATTCCATTATAAACCAAATATCATGGGAGACAAGGGGTCCCCTTGTCTCATCCCCCTTTTAGCTTGCAAAAAATCAGTCAGATTACCATTAATTTTGTACCTGTAAGAGACCATGCTAACCAAGGTCATGACCCAATTAATAAATCTATTAGAAAACCCTGACTCAGCCATTATATCCTTCAGATCTTCCTAATCCACACTATCATAGGCTTTTTGAATGTCCATCTGAACCATACATCTAGGAGACCTACTAGAATTGCTATACCCCTTGACCAATTCATAAGCAAGAAGAATGTGATCATGAAGAGTGTGGCCTAAAACAAAGGCATCCTGACTCACGCCCACCACTTCCCCAATCACCTTGCCCAATCTCTGAGCTAAAACCTTAGACATTATTTTCAAAACTGTTAAAGAGCAAGAAATAGGTCTAAAATATTTGACCATGCAAGCCCCCTCCCTCTTAGGAATAATAGTCACAATAGTTTTATTCACTACTTTGTACAGTCTCTCATTGACAAATAAGTCTTGAATTGCATCCACTAAATCTTTCTTAATAATATGCCAAGCAGACTTAAAAAATTTGGCTCCATACCTGTGATACGGTGGGAGAACTGACTTGAGGTTTGCGTTCGTATTCGCACTTGTGCGGTTAGCAAGAGTCGCCACCGACTTTTTATTTTATCCTAAAGGAAAGGTTAAAAAGCACAGCAAAAACCTTTTGAGATATTTCGTGGGTTCGGGGGGTAGATTATGAAAAGGGAAGGTATTAGCACCCTTTTCATCCATGGTTATCCATGGGCTCTTAGTTACTTGGTTTTTTAGATCACTTGCCTTGTTTTTCGATTGCTTTGAAAATGGTGTGTGTGTGGATGCTTTTTTTGAAAATGTTTTAGAAAAAGATGCCTTGTTTTAGGCAACCAATGTATTTGACTCGTGTTTGAGTGTTTTACAAAAGTGTGAATCTTTTCGAAAAGATGTTTTCAAATGTTTTTGAGAGTTTGTTTGAAAGTGTTGTGGATTGTGGTTTTTGAAAAGAAGGCAAGTGTTTTTGCAAGTTTGATCTCAAGTAACTAAGAGTTTTTGTCTACCCTATTGTACTCAAAGGTTTTTGTCATGTTTTAACCCCTTTTAACAATTTTGTTCCACCATTGAAATTGGTGGACAATCTTGCGTTTAGGAAGTTTATTCGGGACGGGCGTGGGTCATCGTATGGACCATGAATGCAATAATGCCAAGTGTCTTTGGCAATTTGCTCGAAGGGACTTGATCATTTTGATAGGCGACTTTCGAAAGCGTCATCGAGGGACTTATGATCATTTGATTTTGTTTTGCCAAAGACATTCGACGTGCAAGCATGGCCCATTTTGGAAGGCAACATGTGGGATTACCCTAGGGGGTGCAAGTGTGATTGTGTATTGATTACATGCATTTGTCTTGTATTAGGTTATCTAGCGTTTGATTTTATGTACATACAAACCCTAGGTCTAACCATGGTATAATTGAAAAGCTGTAAATTGCGGAATGTAAATCTACGCTATTACAAAATAATGTCCGGGAGTGGGGGTATAAATGTACAAGGGGATGAGACTTTATAGTACCCAATAATTTACAACCAAATCGAATGTCGCGATCAAATGAATATCCAATATAAATGTAAGATGAACATGTGCATAGGGAAATGTGTATGTATTTGTGTACAAGTGTATATGTATGTGAATTGTGTATATGTAATTATGTACAGGTGCGAAATGCGAAATTAAGCCGTATTAGGGTTTTGACCTAGATATGTATTTTAAATGAATCTTTGATTTATGTGTTGGATTATGTACAAAAAGAAATGAAGTGTTTTGATTTGAATGTTAAATTGAAAAGTATTTTTAGTCCAAATATTTGTGAGTTTAATGTTAAAAGATGTATTTAATTGTTATGTACAAAAAATGTTAATTAAAAAGTTTCAATTTTAATTATGTATGAGAATGTATAATATGTAAATTAATTAAAAGAAATAAAGAAGTATTTTCAATTTACTATATAACAAAAATGTTAAGTTTAGAAAAAAATATGGTTTTTTATATACAAAAAAAGGAGTTAATGTTAATATTATCTTTTTTTTTAAGATGTTATGTATATATAAAAAAAAGGAATTTAAAATAAATTGTTTATGAAAAAGAGAAAGAAGTTAATGTTGATAAAAAAGCATTTTAATGGACTTGGATCATTCAGAAACGGGCAGGGCCCATTGTTTGGGGGTCAGAAACATTTTAGGGTTGTGAATTGGTTTGTTCATTTGAAACAAAGGCTTAGGGTTTGCAATAGCGGCGGCGTTCGTTTGAGTTTCACCTTCTTCCTCGTTCTTCTTCGCAAGCTTCTGACTTCGTCAGCCCAAGGCCACCGGTTCTCCATTTTTCTCCTCCCTCCCACCGGACACTAGGGGGCAACGGATATACGGTACATTCATTTTCTTATTTGTTTTAGTTTTACATGCATTGATCTCGTTCATCTCTTTTATTCTGATTCCTTCGTTGTTAATGGTTGTTGGAGGTTTTGAAAAAAAAAGAAAGAAGGAGAGGGTTACCTTTGGAGATGGAGGAGAGAGATGAGGAAAACTAGGAGGCCAAGGGCGTGACGCGCGATGAGGGGCTGAAGCTTGATGCTTGCTCGGACGTCTTTTTGGTAACTTCGTTCTTGTTGCTTATGCTCAGGTTTTTTGATGATGATATTCGTACTGAGAAAACCCTAATATATCGCTTCTTTACCTCTTCTTCTTCCACTGTGATGCCTATGATCTGTTTCACTTTCGTTCTTCTGATTTGCCCATGTGCTTGCCTAATGATGAATCTAAGATTCTGAAGGACTCTTGACGCTTTTGAATGCTAGCTTTTGAATAACTTCGAACAGTTATTGCCTTGAAATTTTGCTGAATGGTTGCCTTGAAATATTGTTATGTCCCTGACTTGCTTCTTTCTCTCGTTGCCCTGTGTGTTGCCTAATGATGACAAGGTTCTGAAGGCATAGGTGTTGGAATGTTCAGTGTTGGATAAGTTTGGACATGAGGATATTGGTTTTGGTTATGAGGATATTGGTTTTGTTGATGCAGGTTTGCTTCAGTATGTGGTATATGTTATGGTTGAGACAGGATGTTCAGGTTATGGTGTTTTATGCAGATGCTGGTTTAGTTCTGGTTTTTGCCAGGTTCTTGACAGGGTTGGTTTTGGATCATGGTTTGATGGTGTTAATGAGTTTCTTGGTTGGGTTATGGCATTAGGATGGGTTCTGTGTTTGCAGTAAGCTTGGTTTTAGCAGAGTTTTTGGTTGATGGTTGATACTCTTTGAATGGTTTTTTACTGATGCAGGTTTGCTTCAGTAGGTTGGGTTCTGAGGCTTAGCAAGTTTGAGGTGTTGGTATGTTATGCTGAGTTGAGTGTTTTTGGACAGTAGTGGCCTTAGACTTTTAGAGTTTGTATATTTTTTTCTCTATTCTCACCTTCTTCTGTCTATGCTTTTTCTGAACTCAGTCTTGGCTCGTGTGTTATGCAGAATTTGCTTCTCTTCATCTCTCTTCACTTCTGAACTGAGTTTGTGCACATTTTTTCTGCTGTCTGCACTGCTATGCTACTGAACTGTGCCTATTATCTCTTCTATCTCACTCTGAACTGCTTGCTACTGAACTGTCTTGAACTGTCTATGCTTTATCTCTCTTTTTTCTCTCTTAAAGTACAGTCCAAGAATTTTATATGTTTTTTTTCTGTACTATTTCTGAAGGGGCTCCATTTATACTGGGAAATGATGAAAAAGATTGTAGCTTGCATATCACATCTCTGCATCTTTATCCAGCTTGTGTGCTTTGTGTGCTGACTTTTCCTTGATATCTTTTCCAAAATCTTCTTTGACAGCATAGGACAGATTTTGACAGCAACTGTACTTTTGAAATCTTTCTTTGAGTGGACTTTGTTTTGGATTGAAAGTTTGGATTGAACTTTTTTCAGTTTAGTTTGGATTTTGAATCTTGAACTTCTATGCAGCTTGAATTTCATAACTTATGCATTTTTGACATTTGCATTTCATGAGATAAAATAACCTTCCCTCTCTGTGAACCGGGAGAAATCCCGTGATTTGCAGAGAGGGCAACTGATCCCAGTCAGTGGCCCCTAATGATGAGCAATTTAACTGTCTTTTAATTAAATGCTTTCTGACTTTTCTCATTTCTTTTTGCAGATGAAAAAGAGGAATACCGGAGCGGAGTGAAGAATGAAGAATGCTTAGAAAATAGGATAATTTTAATTCTATGTAATATTTAGATTAAATGTAAATTATTGTTTGTAATAAACAACAATTTGTAAATAATTCCAATATCAATAAAATTCAAATTATCTAATTAATTCTAATTTCCTTACTGTTTATTTATTTATTTAAAATTCTTAGAATTAAAACAATTGAAAAATAAATTCAATCATTTTAGTTTCAGAATAATAAATAACTTAAATAAAACAACATTGACCAATTAAGTCTGTCTAATCCAAAATCCAAAGCAAAGCAGCAATTAACTCAGATAGACTGATCAAACACATGAACACTGTAAATTCCAAAACTGCATCTTGCATCTGACTGGCCCAATCAAAATGTACTGAATTCAAACCACTGTCTCTTTTGTTGATTAAATCAAGATAACGCGACTTTTAATCTGAATCTTGAAACAAACCGCAAAGTGCTGTGGAATTCAAATTCTTCTGAGAGTATGCTCATAAAACCTGAATTCCCGATTAAATCCCAAATCACGCTCGCTTGATCAAAATTGAACCAAAGATCAACCAAACCCTAAGCCCACTGTATGAAACAATTCAAAGCTCTAAAAATTAGTAAAAACCCTAATTTTGATTGACTGTCAAGAAAAAGTCCGTTCGTCCGATTCTTGAGCCAGTTTGAAAAGTCAGGAAATGTTTGAAGCCGAGATTTCTTGGGGAAAAATGCGAGGGCAAATTTTGGGGTACAACAGTTGCCCCTGTTCAATCTTCTTTGACCTGAAGAGTTAGATTGGCAAGTTTGCCTTTCGCGACTTGAAGGTAAAAGGAGATTGGACACTAATGTGCCCGGAAAATTTGCACTCGTCGATGTGACGGTGGAGGTGAATGGGCTTAAAGATGCCATTTGGTGATGGGCTTAAAGATGCCATCTGGTGCGAGAGAATTTGTCGGGGTATGGGCTTAGAGATGCCATCTGGGAATGGGCTTATAGATGCCATCTGGGAATGGGCTTATAGATGCCATTCGGCAACTGCTGGGTAGGATGATGGGCTTATAGATGCCATCTGGATGTTGGCCGCGTAAGAGATTCCTTAGCGAGAACCTGCATACCTGGGATGGTTACTTCCTTAGCATGATTGGTAAGAGAACCTTGGACGACTTTAACTTCAACAACGCTCGTTGAGAAAAATCTTGGCGAGAATTACCATCTTTGCCGTATCGGGAAGAGAACCAAAGGGTATTATAACCTCAAAGGGGGTCACCTCACTCGCCGTCGGAGAGGGAACTATAAGAAATTATAATCTGAAAAGAATCATCACCTCACTCGCCGTTGGAGAGGCAAAACATCTTGAAAAAGGAATTACCACCTCACTCGCCGTTGGAGAGGGGAACATCTGAAGAAGGAATTACCACCTCACACGCCGTTGGAGAGGGGACCATAAGAGAATATCACCTCACGCTCATACCGGAGAGGGGAACATCTGAAGAAGGAATTACCACCTCACACGCCGTTGGAGAGGGGACCATAAGAGAATATCACCTCACGCTCATACCGGAGAGGGGAACATCTGAAGAAGGAATTACCACCTCACACGCCGTTGGAGAGGGGACCATAAGAGAATATCACCTCACGCTCATACCGGAGAGGGGAACATCTGAAGAAGGAATTACCACCTCACACGCCGTTGGAGAGGGGACCATAAGAGAATATCACCTCACGCTCATACCGGAGAGGGGAACATCTGAAGAAGGAATTACCACCTCACACGCCGTTGGAGAGGGGACCATAAGGGATAACTTCTACTGAGTCTTTATCAGAAAAATCTGTTAGGAGTCGATTTAGCTGGACTAGAGAAGGCTTTGAAATATGTTTGAGCATTTCAACTGCATCTTTCCTGTAAAGGTCAGTTATATGCAATGCGTGATATGGGTCACGCAATGATGTTCTCAACATGGATGCGATTTGTATGATATGATGCGTACATGCATGCTATAATGATATATGTGATGATTTATGTATGTTTTCGTCTAGGAAACTAAATCCTTGACGGGTGCCGGGAAGTCGTATCCTGGGCTGATGCTTGAAGAATAGCTTTTGCTTCCACTGGGGATGATAACTGCAAGAATACCGGTAGGAGAAGATAACTCCGTTGCGGAATGAACTTGGCAAATGGGAGATTCTGCGGGGAGAAAAGATACTCTAGCGACCATGCTGGGAAGCAATACTCCGTGGGGAGAGGAATGCTTTGCTGAGTTATTGAAGATAACTTGCTGGAGATATCTTGTTGGATTGGAAGTGCTGATAGACTTCGCTGGGGAAAAAAGGCTTCGTTGACGACGTTCTTTCCGTGGCTTCTAGCTGAGGATAACCCAGTTATATCCGGTTAAGGAGATAACTCTTTAAATCAAGCCGGACGACGCGTTCGTGCTCTGCGAAGGATAAGCTTCCAGAATCTACTGGGGATAAGCTTACTGCCTGCCGGGGAATGTTGTGCCTTTTCAGGAATGAAGGGGAGTCAACTCTGCTTGGGAGAGTAATGCTGACCTTGTTTTTTTTTTTTTTCTGCGGGGAGTTGAGATGATCTGGCCAACTTCTTCAGTTGAACCTGTCTTGGTACCTTGGCAGACAACGCAACCAGACTGCATTAGGTAAATTTATATTGCCCCTGTTTCTGATGTCGCCCGTAATTAATCTTTCGTTTTATGTGCAAATATTTATGAATCAGCAATTTAATGTCAAATGCATATATCAAAAATGAACATTGGACGTTCTTCGCAAGACAAAAAACAGAAAAAAGGAATGAACAATGGCGATTTGCATGGACAAGTGAATTTGTATTGATTTGAATTTTTGCCTGTGAATAGGCGTTTTTGTACAAGAGGCTGACATCCTAGTAAGAGAATGTCGCCTTAATAACATAGAATTTACAAATTTTGAAAAGAAAACAAAACAGCTATGTGAACAATCCCACTGGGTTCCAACTCTGCTATCGCCTTTATGTCTCCAAGCGTCTCATCGCCTTGCTGCCTAGTCGAGGATGAAACTGATTGGTCGATGCCGAAGTCTGAGCCAGATAGTTGATGCCGAATTCCGGATGCGAAAATGATCCAATGAGACATAGTGTTACGCCTTATCCCTAACTTTTGCCTGGACCGCCCTTTCGGGTTTTCAGTCCACCGGGATACCCATTTTTGCCCAAGCCGCCCTTTCAGGTTTTCGACTTGCCGGGTGTACAGATTTTCATTTATTTCATCCCTTATTTTTGCCCGAACCCTTTTGGTTCGCCGGGAAGCCCTTATTTTTGCCTAGGTATGTCAACCTAGCGGGTCTTTTATTTATGCGTAGTATTTTTTCACTACGTCTGCATTGGCGGGGTGAGGAAGGTCGTCACCATCCATGGTGGTTAGGATCATGGCTCCTCCTGAGAACACACGTTTAACCACAAATGGCCCTTCGTAAGTAGGGGTCCATTTGCCCCGGGGATCACTTTGAGGAAGGATGATGCGTTTGATTACCAGGTCCCCAACTTGATACTCTTGCGGTCTGACTTTCTTGTTAAATGCCCTGATCATCCGTTTTTGGTACGTTTGACCATGACAGATAGCAGTGAGCCTTTTTTCGTCAATTAGATTTAATTGATCAAGTCGAGTTTGGATCCAATCATCTTCATTTAAGTCTGCATCCTTCATTATTCGGAGAGAGGGTATCTGGATTTCAATCGGCAAGACTGCCTCCATGCCGTAGACCAAGGAGAAAGGAGTTGCCCCGGTTGATGTCCTTGCTGAGGTGCGGTACCCATGAAGAGCGAACGGTAACATTTCGTGCCAATCTTTATAGGTCACTGTCATCTTCTGCACAATTTTCTTGATATTTTTATTGGCTGCCTCTACAGCCCCATTCATCTTCGGCCGATAGGGGGAAGAATTGTGGTGCTGTATCTTGAATTGTTCACAGAGTTCAGTGATCATTTTGTTATTGAGATTGGTACCGTTGTCCGTAATGATTCTTTCCGGGACACCGTACCGACATATCAGATTATGCCGGATGAAACGCGCCACGACGCTCTTGGTTACCGTGGCATATGAAGCTGCCTCGACCCATTTCGTGAAGTAATCGATTGCCACCAAGATGAAACGGTGTCCATTGGATGCCGTCGGTCGGATTTCACCGATCATATCGATGCCCCACATTGCGAAAGGCCAAGGTGCCGTTAGGACATTCAAAGGAACCGGAGGGATATGCACCTTGTCAGCATAGATTTGGCACTTATGACAAGTTCGGGAGTGTTGGTAACAATCGGCTTCCATTGTGGACCAGAAATATCCTGCCCGAAGGATTTTCTTAGCCATGGTGTGTCCACTGGAATGGGTTCCAAATGTTCCTTCATGCAGTTCCATCATAATTTTCTCCGCTTCAGCCTTATCCACACAACGTAACAGAGTTGAATCATGATTCCGTTTGTAGAGAATGCCGTTGCTGAGGAAGAATTTTGCAGCAAACCTCCTCATGAACTTCTTATCATTGACAGATGCGCCTTCAGGGTATTCCTGAGCTTCCAAGTACCTCTTCACCTCGTGATACCAGGGTTTTTCAGTTACCTTCTCAGCCTCGAGCTCGCAGCAGTATGCCGGTTCATCCAACTTCCAGATCGTGATTTGGGGAGCCTCATTGTCCCATTTAACTTTGAACATTGAAGACATCGTGGCTAGTGCGTCCGCTAGCTGATTCTCTTCTCTGGGGAAATGCTCAAAAGTTATTTCTTCAAAGTGAGGGAGCAAGGTCGACACATACTCCTTGTAAGGAATGAGATTCGGGTGTTTCGTATCCCACTCGCCTTTGATCTGATTGATCACGAGAGCGGAATCTCCGAAGACACTTAGAAACTTGATCCTCAGGTCGATTGCAGCTTGTAAACCCATGATACATGCCTCATATTCTGCCATGTTGTTGGTGCAGCTGAAACATAATCGGGCGGTGAGTGGAGTATGAGTCCCCTTGGGAGATATGATTACAGCGCCGACGCCGTTACCCAAAGCATTGGAGGCTCCATCAAAATGCATAGACCATCGGGATCCTTCCTCAGGTCCTTCATCCGGTCCAGGTACCTCACAGTCAGTTACCATCATGATGTCTTCGTCCGGAAAATCAAAGTTCAATGATTGATAATCGTCCATAGGTTGGTGTGCCAAATGATCAGCCAGTACACTCCCCTTAATTGCTTTCTGAGTTGTATACTGGATGTCATATTCTGTTAAGATCATTTGCCATCTCGCTATCCTCCCAGACAGAGCGGGCTTTTCAAATATGTACTTGATGGGATCCATCTTTGAAATCAATAAAGTAGTGTGAGTCAGCATATACTGTCTCAGCCGGCGAGCAGCCCATACAAGAGCGCAGCAAGTTTTCTCAAGCAGCGAGTAACGAGACTCACAGTCGGTAAACTTTTTGCTCAAGTAATAAATAGCGTGCTCTTTTCGGCCAGACTCGTCATGCTGCCCCAGCACACACCCCATTGAATTATCAAGCACTGTCAAGTAAAGTATCAGAGGTCTTCCTTCCACTGGTGGCATAAGAATGGGTGGCTCTTGGAGGTATTCCTTTATTCTTTCAAAGGCGACCTGGCATTCATCATTCCAGCGTACCACTTGATCTTTCTTCAGTAATTTGAAGATTGGCTCACAAGTAGCAGTCAGATGTGAGATGAATCGGGCAATGTAATTCAGTCGTCCTAGGAAACCTCTGACTTCTTTCTCTGTTTTTGGGGTCGGCATCTCTTGAATGGCTTTAACCTTGGCAGGGTCCACCTGGATACCTTTATCACTTACAATGAAACCTAGCAATTTTCCGGACCTCACCCCGAAGGTGCATTTGTTGGGATTCAATCTCAGCTTGTACAACTTGAGTCGGTCAAACAACTTCCTCAGATGATCAAGGTGCTCCTCCTCAGTTTGAGACCTTGCAATCATGTCATCAACGTATACTTCAATCTCATGATGGATCATATCATGAAATAAAGCAACCATGGCACGCTGATAGGTTGCCCCAGCATTTTTCAATCCGAATGGCATGACCTTATAACAGAAGGTGCCCCACTGGGTCACAAAGGTAGTCTTCTCCATATCTTCTGGAGCCATCTTGATCTGATTATACCCTGAAAAACCATCCATGAAGGAGAACACCTTGTGTTGAGCTGTATTGTCAACAAGGACATCAATGTGAGGTAGGGGGAAGTCATCCTTGGGACTGGCCCTGTTCAGATCCCTGTAGTCAACACACATTCTGACCTTGCCGTCCTTCTTCGGCACTGGCACAACATTGGCAACCCACTGAGGGTAAGAAGTTACTGCAAGGAAACCCGCATCAAACTGTTTCATCACCTCAGCTTTAATCTTCTCAGACATCTCTGGACGCATTCGTCGAACTTTTTGCTTTACTGGAGGGCAATCTTCCTTGGTTGGCAAATGGTGAACTACGATGTCGGCATCCAAACCAGGCATATCTTCATAAGACCAGGCAAAGATCTCCATGTAGTCTTGTAGCATCTGGATCAATCGTTGCTTCACGCTGAGCTCTAGATTGGCACCAATTTTGACCTCTTTCCTATCTGTCTCAGTACCCAGGTTAATCGTCTCCACAGGCTCTTCATGTGGTTGAATAGCCCTCTCTTCCTGTAGTAGCAGTCTTGCGAGTTCACCAGGCACTTCGCAATCATCTTCACCTTCGTCTTCGGCCAAGTTGATCGGATTTTCGAAGTCATAACTGGCGGTAGCAGAGCTGTTGCCAGTGAGATCCAGAGTGGATTGAAACCTGTATAAGTGAGTGTGTGTAAATATAGCTGTTTTGCAATATATATAACACAGAAAGAAAAGGAGCACAAGATTTGAAATGCAACAAACGTCCAATGTTTTGATTGATGATATATGAAAATGTCATACAAAAAGCCCTCACAAATGGAGCTACGATGCCCCGGGCAGGACATCGAGCCAACAGAGTTTTAACATATTGTTTGTTACAAATTTGGAAATCAAAAGAAATCAATTACTGCGTGACAAATGTGATAGGGGTAAAGTCCTTTGCTGTCCAGTTGTTTGGTCCGTCGCTGGCAGTTGGGTAGATCCAATTATCAAACTCAGCTTCCTCCACATCCTCCTCGATAGCATTCACCCTGGAACTGGAAACAAACACCGGAGCCTTTCCAATCTTCTCTTTGCGCATTGCCTTCTGAGCCTCTGTAGTAAAGCCTAGCCCAAACTTGTCGTTCTTCTGAGTGAAGTCAGGAAGCTGACCCCAGTGTGCACCATCGCCTTTCTGAACCACAGCCCGGGCATCCCTTAGGGAAACCATCTTCAAGGAATCATTCTCCTCGGCCATTGTCTCCGCAGCTGCTGAAATTGGATGTACCTCCTCGAAATGTTGGAAGGGAGTTTCAATAAATTCTCCGTCCATCTCGATGTACCTGAAGGAATTCAAATGGCTCACCATATACTCCTCTTCTCCTTGCACAGTGACAATTTTCCCCCTGACGGGATACTTCAGCTTTTGGTGTAAGGTGGAGGTCACTGCCCCAGCTTTGTGGATCCAAGGTCTACCCAACAGACAGGAGTATGATGGACGTATATCCATTACGTAAAAGGTAGAGTCAAACACTTGAGAGCCCACACGAATAGGGATGTTAACCTCTCCATGAACCATCCTCTTGGAACCGTCAAAGGCTCTGACGATGATATTGCTGGGTTTCAACTCCAAGCCCTCATAATCCAGACGATCCAAAGCCTTTTTCGGAAGAACATTCAAGGAAGAACCAGTGTCCACCAATACATGCGCCAGAGTAGTGCCCCTGCATTCAATAGAGACATGCAGGGCATCATTATGGTTTCTTCCTTTTGCAGTTAGGTCAGCATCTGAAAAGCCCAAGCCGTTGTCCGCCGTCAGATTTGCTATGCAGTCAGTGAACTGAACTGCGGACGTCTCCTGCGGCACATGGGCCGTCTTGAGAAATGAGATCAAGGCTTTTGCATGGGCCTCGGAACATAGTAATAAGGAAAGCAGGGAGATCTTGGAGGGTGTATGCCCTAATTGTTCGACAACATTAAAATCACTTTTCTTTATTATTTTCAGAATCTCCTCCATTTCTTGTCGGGAGGCCTCAGCATTCACGGGTATTGGTGCCTCCATCCGGGCAGGCTCTTCTTCAATCCCTTTGCCCCGAGCATTTGATGACTCGGCAGCAGGGGACACAATTTGATCAGCAACAGGACTTGGTAAACTTGCAGGTTTTATGAGGAGGGGTTTTCGAATAGCGGGAGGCGCAATGTCAGGCGAGAAGAGCCTGCCACTGCGGGTGACTTTAGCTGGACCGGTGATGTCGCAAATACTGGCACTAGCATCAAATTCTTGCTTGATTCCATTTATATATATGTCTGCCCCATAATGCCAGGGGACAGCCTTATCAGACACGTAGGAGAGGGGTCCTGGAACAGTAATGATCACAGGCGCAACTGTCAAGATTTGAATAGGCTTCTTTGGGGGAGCCTTGATTGGATTTTTGAAGATGGTAATCACGGAAACTTCTTTCACTGGAACCAAATGAACAGCAGTCTTTTTGAATAAAATCTCCTTGCTATCCATTAGGCCTTGGATGCCTAACCTTAGCAAGGGACAATCGGATGGGGAAATAGCACAGAATGGGCAACCTTCGCCGCAACCCGGAAATAAACCGGCCCGCAGTAGGTTCTTCTTAACAGTCTTCAAAGGGGTAACAACTTCATCTAACGAAACAGCATACACTTCTTCCTCAATGGCACTTACCCTATGCTGGGGCATAGGAGCCGTTACAACATTCGGTCTTTCCGGCGCTTCAAACTGAATTTCTTTTGCGTCAATTAGATCTTGCACTTTGCTTCTCAAGGCCCAGCAATCATCAGTAGTGTGCCCGGGACTATCAGAATGATAAGCGCACCGGGCATTTGGGTTATACTTAGGAGACGCAGTGTTGACGATCTTAGGAGCTTCTCGGAGGGTCACCAAGTTGGTTGACAATAGTTGGGGTAAAATTTGAGATAATGTCATACTCAAACGGGTATATTGCCTCTTGGGCCTTTCACTTCTTTGCTGATTGTACTGCTGAGGAGCAGCAACAGGTTTAGAGATGACCAAAGCATTGACGGCTTGGCGACTTTCGGGCTTGACTTGTTTTCTAGGGCCATAGACGGCGCTTGCTTCTTTCTTAAATGGCCTCTTCTCAGCACTTGTAGAGGCAGCCTTCTGTATCTTGCCTGACCTGATGCCAGCTTCAATTCTCTCTCCCGTTAATATCAAATCTGTGAACCCAGCGGAGGAGTTACCAACCAAATGATTAAAAAACGGTCCAGACAACGTTCCCAGAAACATATCCACCAGCTCTCGATCAGTTAATGGAGGCTGCACCCTGCCAGCCAAATCTCTCCATTTTTGAGCGTACTCTTTGAATCCTTCGCCCGTCCCTAGAGACATACCCTGAAGTTGGGTACGCGTAGGAGCGAGATCAGAATTATATTGGTATTGTCTGTAGAAAGCAGTCGCCAAATCCTCCCAGTGCCGTATGCTAGCTCCGTTTAATTGGTAGAACCATTCAAGCTGAGACCCCGAGAGGCTGTCCTGGAAGAAGTGAATCCAGAGGTTCTTATCTGCCGTGTAAGGTTGGATTTTCCTTACATACGACCTCAGATGCAGCTTTGGGCAGGAGACCCCATCATACTTGGCGAAGGCAGGCGCCTTAAACTTGTGTGGAATTACTACTCCAGAAGATAATCCCAAATCCCCGAAATCCAGTCCCGGCACGTTCTGAATTTCCATAGCGCTCAAACGGTCCTCCAATTGTTTATATCTGTCAGCAGCAGGCGGGTATTGTTCCTCGTTATAGTCCGTCTCGTTGTCGGAGACTGCGGGACTAGGTGCTTCTCCCCCTTGGGGACTGTTTTTCTCAGCAGAAGAAGTGGTCGGATCAGCTTCATTGTGGAGAGTGTTCCCAAATCTGCGTCCGGCGTTGAACATTGCCGTCCTCTTTTTCTTCTTCTTCTTCAGGAGTAGAGTCTTCAACTCTTGCTGTCCCTGGGCTAGGCTTAAGACCATCTCTTGGAATTGTGCACTTTGGGCCTGAAGGGCCTTGATTGCTTGCTCACTGGATGACTCCGAATTCATGATGACTGTTCACACAAACAGCGAAGAAAATTAAGCAACCTGTGAATTAGGGTACCTGCTATGCATATGGTGCAATGGAATGCGTATGTATGCAATGCATTCAAGGATTTAGAACATTCAAACTTCGTTGTAGACAAAAAAGGAACGCACATCATATTAATAAGGAGGAATTCGTTAGTACATAAATGCCTCATGGGCCAAATATTACAAAATAAACTCCTTAAGGTAAAAAGACATTGCGCATCCTTTTTGGCGCGATGTAGGTGTTGAGATTCCTTTCCTCGTGCAGCAGGCGCGTGAGTTCCAGGACTTTCTTTTCACTAGCACGTAGACTGGTCTCAAGAGAATTCCGTTCTTCCTTAAGTTGGATCCAGCTCTTCTGCATCTCTTCCCAGGAGGTGGGCATGTCAGGATGTTGAATGGTATAGGATGCTTCTCCTTCCAAGACTGGCTCTTTGATTACAGGTAGCGTGTGAGGGTAAGGCATTACCAACTTCTGAGAGCGGGCTCGTACCCACTTGAGGTAAGGCTCCAACGGGATGGAGTTCCGGTGCCCCAGTGTTTTGCTGTCTATCCTACTTGGCATCCTCCAAGCTCTGATAAATCTCTGAAGAAGTCCTTGAGTATCGTTGTCGAAGTCGAAGACTATGTCAGGAATTAACATGTCATGAGGGCCATCCCTCCGAGCATAACCAAACTGTCTCCAAGCCAGGCATGGGTTGTAGGTTATACCTCCTTTGATTCCAAATAAAGGAACATTAGGGTATTCCCCACAACGATCAATGATAGTGACGTCTTCCCGGGACCTAGGACACCAATGTATATCTGCATGCGTGAGAGTCATTAACCGTTGTGACCATCTCAAACCCTGCTCGTTCTTCAAAACTGTTTGTGGAAGATGCGAAATAAACCACCTTCCCAAGAGAGGAGTGCAACACAAAAGGACGCCCCTTCTTCTCATGGTTCGAGTGTAACATGAGTGAAGGATGTCCCCCAACAGTGTAGGTATAGGATTCCTGGTCATAAAGATCTGGACAGCACTGACATCGATAAGCTGATCTGGGTTAGGGAACAACACCAAACCATAGACAAGGAGGGCTACAACTTCTTCAAAAGCTCGTAGGTCAAGAGAGTTCCAACATTCTTGGGCCTTATCAAACAGAAACCTAGCTAAGAACCCTTTGATACCACTTCTCGCTTCCCAATGTCCTTTGAGGTCGGATGTCTGTAGGTGCAAGGCTTTGGCAATCTCTTCAAGTCTGGGTTCCTTTTCTGTACCGTTGAAGGGTAGCCGATCAAGGATAGGAATCTTCAGGAGCCGGGAGAACTCCTCCAATGTAGGTACCAACTGATAGTCCAAGAAGGTGAAACAGTGATGCAGAGGGTCAAAGAATTGGAACAAGACCTTAATCAAGTCCTCCTCAATGTTGGTATTAACCAAGTGGATGAGTTTCCCATGTCTCTCACTGAATGAAGAACTCTCGGGAATTCTGGACAGAAGCTCCTTAAGCTGAGGAGGGATCTTTACAAGGCTAATCGGGATTGTCTTTCTGCGAACAGTTTCCATGTCCTATAAAACAAGAACAAAGATGAAGATTCGAAACCCTTGAAACGGTTAGTCAATGCTCATGATGTTTGTATGATGTAATGATGTGATGATTAAATGCACTATAAATATTCACAAAGGCAAACATGGTAAGGCATACAAGTCACACAAACCCTTAGAGTTTAGGCCTGCATGGGGTCTGGGTATTACCCTCTTGAAGTTTTGTGGGCTCAACCTGTCCTATCAAAAGTAACCGGGTTCTAAAGGTCCCAATATCACTGGATTGCTTTCATTGTTCATCGTTTCGATTTAGCCACTGAACTGGCGACCGAAATATTCCAGGAAAGCAAACCTCAATTGAGTGTAGTATCGAGTATCAACCAACCTCGGACTGTACCAAAGTCAGTTATCTCACTACCCTAAGAAGGCCAAGATGGTTCAATTAAGGTTCCTAAGGTCAGTTGATGCTTCGTGACACCACGCGGCGGCCCCGTACTCTCCTTGACTGAACTCAAGGGTTACCGGTACACACCAAAGTGCCACATCAACGTAGCAGACTGCTTCAACCATGTCGGTATACCCCGCACAGTTCCCTCACAGCCTTGTTGCTACCTAAAAAAAAGGTTTCCCCAGATCCGGGTTAGGATCTATAAAACTCCGATACAATGCCCACAAATGTAAAAGCAAACAAAGCAATCAATTGAAAGTATAGGTGATCTAAACCCTAAGGTAACCCCATTTTAAAATTTAATCCCCAGCAGAGTCGCCAGTTCTGTGATACGGTGGGAGAACTGACTTGAGGTTTGCGTTCGTATTCGCACTTGTGCGGTTAGCAAGAGTCGCCACCGACTTTTTATTTTATCCTAAAGGAAAGGTTAAAAAGCACAGCAAAAACCTTTTGAGATATTTCGTGGGTTCGGGGGGTAGATTATGAAAAGGGAAGGTATTAGCACCCTTTTCATCCATGGTTATCCATGGGCTCTTAGTTACTTGGTTTTTTAGATCACTTGCCTTGTTTTTCGATTGCTTTGAAAATGGTGTGTGTGTGGATGCTTTTTTTGAAAATGTTTTAGAAAAAGATGCCTTGTTTTAGGCAACCAATGTATTTGACTCGTGTTTGAGTGTTTTACAAAAGTGTGAATCTTTTCGAAAAGATGTTTTCAAATGTTTTTGAGAGTTTGTTTGAAAGTGTTGTGGATTGTGGTTTTTGAAAAGAAGGCAAGTGTTTTTGCAAGTTTGATCTCAAGTAACTAAGAGTTTTTGTCTACCCTATTGTACTCAAAGGTTTTTGTCATGTTTTAACCCCTTTTAACAATTTTGTTCCACCATTGAAATTGGTGGACAATCTTGCGTTTAGGAAGTTTATTCGGGACGGGCGTGGGTCATCGTATGGACCATGAATGCAATAATGCCAAGTGTCTTTGGCAATTTGCTCGAAGGGACTTGATCATTTTGATAGGCGACTTTCGAAAGCGTCATCGAGGGACTTATGATCATTTGATTTTGTTTTGCCAAAGACATTCGACGTGCAAGCATGGCCCATTTTGGAAGGCAACATGTGGGATTACCCTAGGGGGTGCAAGTGTGATTGTGTATTGATTACATGCATTTGTCTTGTATTAGGTTATCTAGCGTTTGATTTTATGTACATACAAACCCTAGGTCTAACCATGGTATAATTGAAAAGCTGTAAATTGCGGAATGTAAATCTACGCTATTACAAAATAATGTCCGGGAGTGGGGGTATAAATGTACAAGGGGATGAGACTTTATAGTACCCAATAATTTACAACCAAATCGAATGTCGCGATCAAATGAATATCCAATATAAATGTAAGATGAACATGTGCATAGGGAAATGTGTATGTATTTGTGTACAAGTGTATATGTATGTGAATTGTGTATATGTAATTATGTACAGGTGCGAAATGCGAAATTAAGCCGTATTAGGGTTTTGACCTAGATATGTATTTTAAATGAATCTTTGATTTATGTGTTGGATTATGTACAAAAAGAAATGAAGTGTTTTGATTTGAATGTTAAATTGAAAAGTATTTTTAGTCCAAATATTTGTGAGTTTAATGTTAAAAGATGTATTTAATTGTTATGTACAAAAAATGTTAATTAAAAAGTTTCAATTTTAATTATGTATGAGAATGTATAATATGTAAATTAATTAAAAGAAATAAAGAAGTATTTTCAATTTACTATATAACAAAAATGTTAAGTTTAGAAAAAAATATGGTTTTTTATATACAAAAAAAGGAGTTAATGTTAATATTATCTTTTTTTTTAAGATGTTATGTATATATAAAAAAAAGGAATTTAAAATAAATTGTTTATGAAAAAGAGAAAGAAGTTAATGTTGATAAAAAAGCATTTTAATGGACTTGGATCATTCAGAAACGGGCAGGGCCCATTGTTTGGGGGTCAGAAACATTTTAGGGTTGTGAATTGGTTTGTTCATTTGAAACAAAGGCTTAGGGTTTGCAATAGCGGCGGCGTTCGTTTGAGTTTCACCTTCTTCCTCGTTCTTCTTCGCAAGCTTCTGACTTCGTCAGCCCAAGGCCACCGGTTCTCCATTTTTCTCCTCCCTCCCACCGGACACTAGGGGGCAACGGATATACGGTACATTCATTTTCTTATTTGTTTTAGTTTTACATGCATTGATCTCGTTCATCTCTTTTATTCTGATTCCTTCGTTGTTAATGGTTGTTGGAGGTTTTGAAAAAAAAAGAAAGAAGGAGAGGGTTACCTTTGGAGATGGAGGAGAGAGATGAGGAAAACTAGGAGGCCAAGGGCGTGACGCGCGATGAGGGGCTGAAGCTTGATGCTTGCTCGGACGTCTTTTTGGTAACTTCGTTCTTGTTGCTTATGCTCAGGTTTTTTGATGATGATATTCGTACTGAGAAAACCCTAATATATCGCTTCTTTACCTCTTCTTCTTCCACTGTGATGCCTATGATCTGTTTCACTTTCGTTCTTCTGATTTGCCCATGTGCTTGCCTAATGATGAATCTAAGATTCTGAAGGACTCTTGACGCTTTTGAATGCTAGCTTTTGAATAACTTCGAACAGTTATTGCCTTGAAATTTTGCTGAATGGTTGCCTTGAAATATTGTTATGTCCCTGACTTACTTCTTTCTCTCGTTGCCCTGTGTGTTGCCTAATGATGACAAGGTTCTGAAGGCATAGGTGTTGGAATGTTCAGTGTTGGATAAGTTTGGACATGAGGATATTGGTTTTGGTTATGAGGATATTGGTTTTGTTGATGCAGGTTTGCTTCAGTATGTGGTATATGTTATGGTTGAGACAGGATGTTCAGGTTATGGTGTTTTATGCAGATGCTGGTTTAGTTCTGGTTTTTGCCAGGTTCTTGACAGGGTTGGTTTTGGATCATGGTTTGATGGTGTTAATGAGTTTCTTGGTTGGGTTATGGCATTAGGATGGGTTCTGTGTTTGCAGTAAGCTTGGTTTTAGCAGAGTTTTTGGTTGATGGTTGATACTCTTTGAATGGTTTTTTACTGATGCAGGTTTGCTTCAGTAGGTTGGGTTCTGAGGCTTAGCAAGTTTGAGGTGTTGGTATGTTATGCTGAGTTGAGTGTTTTTGGACAGTAGTGGCCTTAGACTTTTAGAGTTTGTATATTTTTTTCTCTATTCTCACCTTCTTCTGTCTATGCTTTTTCT
The DNA here is from genome assembly GCA_948472305.1 of Vicia faba. Taxonomy (NCBI): domain Eukaryota; kingdom Viridiplantae; phylum Streptophyta; class Magnoliopsida; order Fabales; family Fabaceae; genus Vicia; species Vicia faba. The sequence goes on along the minus strand of CATIWC010002626.1, from coordinate 18,332 downwards.
GAACTCAGTCTTGGCTCGTGTGTTATGCAGAATTTGCTTCTCTTCATCTCTCTTCACTTCTGAACTGAGTTTGTGCACATTTTTTCTGCTGTCTGCACTGCTATGCTACTGAACTGTGCCTATTATCTCTTCTATCTCACTCTGAACTGCTTGCTACTGAACTGTCTTGAACTGTCTATGCTTTATCTCTCTTTTTTCTCTCTTAAAGTACAGTCCAAGAATTTTATATGTTTTTTTTCTGTACTATTTCTGAAGGGGCTCCATTTATACTGGGAAATGATGAAAAAGATTGTAGCTTGCATATCACATCTCTGCATCTTTATCCAGCTTGTGTGCTTTGTGTGCTGACTTTTCCTTGATATCTTTTCCAAAATCTTCTTTGACAGCATAGGACAGATTTTGACAGCAACTGTACTTTTGAAATCTTTCTTTGAGTGGACTTTGTTTTGGATTGAAAGTTTGGATTGAACTTTTTTCAGTTTAGTTTGGATTTTGAATCTTGAACTTCTATGCAGCTTGAATTTCATAACTTATGCATTTTTGACATTTGCATTTCATGAGATAAAATAACCTTCCCTCTCTGTGAACCGGGAGAAATCCCGTGATTTGCAGAGAGGGCAACTGATCCCAGTCAGTGGCCCCTAATGATGAGCAATTTAACTGTCTTTTAATTAAATGCTTTCTGACTTTTCTCATTTCTTTTTGCAGATGAAAAAGAGGAATACCGGAGCGGAGTGAAGAATGAAGAATGCTTAGAAAATAGGATAATTTTAATTCTATGTAATATTTAGATTAAATGTAAATTATTGTTTGTAATAAACAACAATTTGTAAATAATTCCAATATCAATAAAATTCAAATTATCTAATTAATTCTAATTTCCTTACTGTTTATTTATTTATTTAAAATTCTTAGAATTAAAACAATTGAAAAATAAATTCAATCATTTTAGTTTCAGAATAATAAATAACTTAAATAAAACAACATTGACCAATTAAGTCTGTCTAATCCAAAATCCAAAGCAAAGCAGCAATTAACTCAGATAGACTGATCAAACACATGAACACTGTAAATTCCAAAACTGCATCTTGCATCTGACTGGCCCAATCAAAATGTACTGAATTCAAACCACTGTCTCTTTTGTTGATTAAATCAAGATAACGCGACTTTTAATCTGAATCTTGAAACAAACCGCAAAGTGCTGTGGAATTCAAATTCTTCTGAGAGTATGCTCATAAAACCTGAATTCCCGATTAAATCCCAAATCACGCTCGCTTGATCAAAATTGAACCAAAGATCAACCAAACCCTAAGCCCACTGTATGAAACAATTCAAAGCTCTAAAAATTAGTAAAAACCCTAATTTTGATTGACTGTCAAGAAAAAGTCCGTTCGTCCGATTCTTGAGCCAGTTTGAAAAGTCAGGAAATGTTTGAAGCCGAGATTTCTTGGGGAAAAATGCGAGGGCAAATTTTGGGGTACAACAATACCCATCTGAACCAGGAGCAATCAAATCATTTATTTTCATTAAGGTTTTATGGATTTCTGATTTAGAGACAATATTCACCAGGAAATGGCACTGATATGTTTTTATCTATTTTCCACTTCTAAGAACCTAAATGTCCACTTTCTTTAGATAAGTGGATGTTGTACTCACCAAATCCTTGTAAAACCTAAGGAATTCTTTTTCAATCAAGTGGCCAGTCACTAGATGCTCACCCTTATTATTATTCATCACGCTGATATGAGACTGAATGAACTTACTTTTCAAATTGGCATAGAAGAAAGCAGAGTTACTATCTCCTAATCTAATCCAATCTATTTTATACCTTTTCCCGAGCATCTCTTCCTCCATGTTAACAAGATTAATTAATTCCTGTGAGCAAATTCTTGTCTTCATAATCTTGTCTTCGTTCATTCTATCAGAGATCAACTCTTCTTGGGCAACTTGCAAATTAACTCTAGAATTATAAATTTGCTTCCTTAAACCTTGGATAGGTTTGATTTTTTCATTAACCACCCTCTGCAATCTTTGCAGTTTTTTTTCCAAACTCTATACATTGGTTTATCCTGGAGCTCTTTATTCCAATCACACTCCACTCCCTCTAAAAACCCACATGTCTTGGTTAACACATTATGAAACTTAAAGCTCCTATTAATTCTCTGTCTCTGATTAACATTCTCCAATCTCAGTAAAGCATGATCTGAGACTCCATGTGTCATAATTGTCAAGGTGCTTACCATATTCTGCTGGTGCCAACTTGCATTCCCAACAATTCTATCAATTTTGGAATATATTGTACCAATACTATGGTTGTTTGACCAAGTGTAATGATCTCCTATACTTTATTTCTCATAAGCCCTTGCTTATCCATCATATCCACCAAGGCTCTGAAATCCTTTTCATGAATAGGATTTCCCCTATTCTATCATTAATAGATACAACATTATTATAGTCCCTCATGAGGAATCAGGGGTCAACTATTTGCGTGGAAATATCCTTAATATCCTTCCAAAGCTTACTTCTATTCTCAAAAGTATTATGAGCAAAAATTTCTCTGCATCAAGAGTGGAATTCACCTATAATACTTATGCTAAAATGCAACATCTGATCAGTACTAAACACCTCTTGAATCTGGACTTGAGCACTGTCCCAAATTACCCATATTCTACCATTTTCATGTCGAGAATAATCATCTAGATAGGACCAAGTTCTGCCCAGTTTATTTCTCAAATTATTTGCTTTCTGTTTTTTCACCATGGTTTCTAAAAGAATTCCTACTGCAAGGTGTAGAAGTTTAAGACGTGTTGCAATCTCTCTACATTTCAGTGTCCTATTCAACCCTCGCATATTCCATGAGATGATCATGGCAAACCCTCTATGCCTACTCCAAGATCCTTCCCAATCCTTAGAGCATCAAATACATTATTACAATGAATTCTCTCTTCAACATCTTGCATTATTCCTTTCCCCCTCAACTTTCTATTGTGAGCCACTTGAGTCCATGATGCAAAAGATGATTCTATAGGGTTATCAGGAGTACAAACCTCAATAATCTGCTTCTTTTCCTCTGGAGCAGGTTCCTTCATTGGAGCAAGTTGCCATTGTTTCTTCATCTTTACTTTCGCTTTCACACACTGGTGGCCTACCCTTTGACAGGTGTCACAAAATTTCAGTTTTCATTTGTACTCAACAACTTAATCAAACTTCTTACATTCTTTATCTTCAATGGTTATGCTCCTATGTTGCTTTTTGGTTATGTCTACCTCCACAAGGATTCTAGCAAATGAGATTCTCAACTTATTTGTTGTACATTCATCAGCGAGCATTGGCTTACCTATGACACTTCCTATTTTACCCAAACTGGACTGCCACCATAGATTCATAGGCAATTTGGGAGTTTCACCCATACAAGAATGGTTCTAACCATATCCCTCTTGAAATTGAAGTCAGGGTGCCAATTATTTAATATCATAGACATATTGTGAATAGTATAAGGGGCTCTCATCAATATCATTTCCTTCTCCTTTTCATTCTTGAACTTCATCAGAAAATATCCCTCATCATGATAGAAAAGTTCTGGAAGTTGGAAAAAATTCCAGTATCTCATCATAAATTTCTTAACAACATTCATTCTAAGATCCTTCCCTAGCACATACATGATAATAGTGTGTTTCCAAAAATTTACCTCTGATTCAACATTCTCTTCAGCAATAACCACTATAGGTTTACCCTCCACCATCTTCAGAGTCGGGGATCCAAGCACTAATCCATTTGCTAGAAGACGATTACCACTAATAATATCCTCCCACAAATGATTTTCCTTGCTCAGATTTACATCCTCAGTGTCCTCCTTAGTCAATTCTTCATCTAGGGTTTCTGATTCCCCGTCTTCAACAATCATTTCTTCTTCATTATTCTTCCTCTGAATATTGTTGTTGGAGCTCCCAATACCATCTCTACTCGTAGAAAAGCCATCGGCGTTGAAACCTTCATCTTAGGTCTTCCTCACCCCGACTCATCCTCTCTATCGATTTCACAAACTCCCCTTATTATTTCTCCCTCTCCTCCGTGGTCACTAACTCTAGGGCTAGGAGTTTAAACCAGCACATGAGAAGTTTCCACAAGCGATAATCGTTTACCACCGCACCGGAAAACCTCACCACCATAGTCAGAAATCGCCAGAGTAAAGATCCCTTAAAGCATGTTGATTTTTAAAACACGTTTTCTCATGTTTGACCATTTTACTTAAAGGTGTTTTAATTAAATTATATTTATATTTAAATTCTTTTATTTTTTTAAAGTGGTTGATTTATAAGAAAAAAACAACTTCTTTACATTGATATATTATAAAAAATACAAATAACTATTATTGTTAAGAATTAAAATCTGAAATAATAAATTAAACCAATTTAATTCAACGAATAAATATTAATTAAACTATCTCATCCTTTCCATTTTAGTTTTTTACACACTATTTCAAAATTACAATGATTCATTTTAAAAAAATTTGAAACAATTTTTTTATTTATAAATTTGAGAATTTTGGGTCTATTTTTTCCCGTAAAATTATAAATTTGAAAAATATAGATAAATTTACAATTTGAAAATTTTAGAGGGGACAAATTATACACTTTCATAAAGGGGACAAATTATAAAATTTGAAAATTACTAAAGATTAAATTTAAAGGGACTAAATTATCTAATATATTAGGCCCTTTAGAAACCAACAACATAACCTAAAAAACACACTTTCTTTCCTATAAAGTAAGCTTAGTTCTATGATGTCTCCTATAAAATTTGAGAAAGTAAATTACCATCAAATCTCCTGTAAAACTTGAGAAAGTAAATTATCATCAAATTTACTTTTTGTAAATTACCATCAAATTTACTTTTGCATTCTTTTAAGTTGATTCTAAATATGACACAGATTGGTTTATGTGGATAATTTTGAAATTTTATGATAATATTTAATTGAATGAACAAGTTGGCATGTGCATCCTATTTTACCATTTTTTTTCTTTTATGAAAAAAATTAGATATGGGACAAATATTTACTATTTATATATTTTTAAAAATCTAACTTTTTGACATGAAAATATGAAAAAAAATTATGTATGGGATAAATATTTTATTCTCTTTAATTAAATGGAAATTGACATATTATATATTCTTCTAAATTTAAAATATATCACATTTTTAAAGAGAAGTATGTATATACACAGATTAGTTAAAATTAGTTTTTTATAAAATAGAGATATGTCAAACTATCATTTTTGTTAGGAGTATAATGGGTTAGATTTTATGTTTTCATTTTTTTTTATTAAATAATTTATCTTTATTAACAATCGATTCTACTACTTTAAAAAATCATTTTTAATAATTGAATTAGAGATAAAAAAAAGTTAAAAAATCGATCACTATAATATTTAGCGAATAAATAATTATCAATTTTCAGTTAAAAAATGTTAATCGCTAACTTTTAACAATATATATAGTGATTAAAATTTAATGATCGATTTTATAATGAAATTAGTGACCAATTTTAATAATCGATTTCAATTTAAAATAACATCAAAAGTTTTTCTATTTTCAATTAATTAATGACGATCACTTATTTCATGCATGAATTGTATGCTTCAACAACACATTTATTTGTGAAGCCAACAAATGTGTAAACACTTTAACAAAGTTTATGTTTTACCAATTGTCCTAATTTTTTTATTTTGTAAAGTTTGTTGCTAGACGACATTAGAGGCATTGGAGTGAATAGTTTGGTTAGCTAATTTTCTTTGAGCTTTTGCCCCGTTGAAGCACAATTAAACAGGGCCGGTCCAATACTGTACGAGGCTTAAAGCAAATTTTAAATTGAGACTTTTTATATTTTAATAAAAAAAATTAAATTAAATTATTATAATATTTATTTAAAATTTACTCTTGGAACTTTTTGAGATGCAAAATTATTTATTAAACTATTGTAATCAATTTCATTTAACATTTCTTTTTCAATCGATAATAAAGTCAATCCATTTAATCTATGTTAAGACATTGTTGAGCTTAAATAAGATTTTATTAATTTTAGTTTCGAAAAACTTCTTTCTGCCGAAGTAACAGTTACATGAATCATTAACATTATTCTATAAGCAATAGATGCATTTGGAAAAGAGTTGAGTCTTATTATACAGTTAAGTATATCAATTGGCGTATCATTCTCAACATGTATGATTTCTCTTAATATTTTCAATTTTAAAAATAAGTCTAATCCATCAATATCAGAGTTATCGATATGTTTTAACGAACATTCGAGGTTAAGACAATATTCTTTTTAAATTTTCAATTTCCAATGACCTTAATTTCTCTATACTAAATAGAAAATCAAAAATATTTTGATATATTTTAAATTGTTCAAATCTACTTCGAAATGATGTAATTGCATGATCTAATATGTACAAAAAATAGTCAGATTTAAATGATTCTTCAAGAGTTTTTAAAACTTCATTGTCAATAATCTCATCAAATTGTCTCTTTCTATGAATAATACGTTTTTCACGAAACTTAGGTTCTATATCCATTTCGGTAGCAATTTCTTTAGCCGAAATTATGGCATTTTCAAAACCATATTCCCTGTATTTTTCGAAAAAAGAAATAAGCCCTTTCAATTGCTCTATAGCAACATCAATGCTCATATCCTTGGATTGAAAGTGTTTACTAACTGAATTTACAGCGAACAATATTTCATACCAAATAGTCATGCTTAGCAAAAATTCAAAATTTTCAAGCTCATAAGTTGCCAAACATTCAACTTCACTTTTTATTTTAGGTTCATCATTCATTTCACCTAATTTAAATAAAGCGTCTATTATTTGTGAAGTTTGGAATCTTATAGCTTTTACACTTTCAATACGACTTTTCCAACGTGTTTGTGACAATGACTTCAAAGTAAGGTTAGGGATATGGTCTAGTAAAATTTTCCATCTTTTAGTAGAAGAAGAAAATATTGTATAAATACGTTGCACCACTCCAAAAAATGATGTAGCTTTGGAACAACAATTTGTCATATCACAAAGCACCAAGTTTAGACTATGACAACCACATGGTGTATAAAATGATCTAGGATTAACATCTAAAAATCTTTTTTGAACACCTTGATGTTTTCCTTTCATATTAGAACCATTATCATAACCTTGTCCTCTTAAGTTAATAATATCAAGACCAAGTATATTTAGTTCATTCATAATAACATCAAAAAGACCTTTTCCAGTTGCATCATCTACTACTAAAAATTCTAAAAAATACTCAACTACTTGTATCGGAGTTGAAGAAAAAATCTACACATCGTAATACAATAGACATTTGTTCTTGATGACTTATATCAGGAGTACAATCAAGTATGATTGAAAAATATTTTGATTCCACAACTTTTTTTATAATTTTTTTATATTTCATTTGCTAGCAAATCTATTAATTCATTTTGTATTCTATGTCCAAGATAATGGTTATGAATTTCATCATTTTTTATTCGACGAATGTGCTCTTGCATTAGAGGATCAAATTCTGCAATCATTTCAATTAGACATAAAAAATTTCCATTATTTTCTTGATAAATCTTTTCGTTTGTTCCACGAAATGCTAAATTATTTTTTCCAAGAGTTTTAACAACTGCAATGATTCTAAGTAATAAATTTCTCCAGTGCTCTCTTTCTCTATTAATTCTTTCTTGAACATTCTTGTCAATTATTTTATATTTTAATAATCTCATTTCTAAATCAATCCATGAACTCATATTAACAATATGCTCATTACTCATCTCATGACTCTTCAACTTAGCACTAATATTTCTCCAATCATTACTACCTCCATGTGCTAATTTACTTGTACTATGAAGAGCATTAAATAATTTACAACAAAAGCAAAACACTTTATCCAAATTTTGAGAATAAACCAACCATCTTCTTTCACGCTTCTCTCCGTTGGATAATTGCTGAATGTAAAGTGATGAAGAAAAGTGTCTTGCATATGCATCCTTAGGAAAATCTATATCGTTAACCTTAATAGGAACCTTTTCTACTAATAAATCTCTCAAATTTATGTCAATAGTTGTCCATTGACTGGGTCATATATATTTTTATGAGATGATTTTTCTAATACTTTTTCTCTATCTTCATTGTTAGTGTCAGAATCAATATTATCTTGCCTATTAACCGATACTATAATTTCATTATCACCCGCTATTCCTTCTCTATTTTCATTAGCATATATATTGTTAACTTGTTCATCAACTACCTCTTCTCGATTTTCATTTTCATCATGGTTTACATTATTAACTTGTTCATTCAGCGAACAATCACTATTATTTTCGATTTCACTTTTTTTGTTTGTCTTAACAAATTTGTCTAAAGCCCCTTTTTGTGATTCAATCAAAGCTTCAACTCTTTTCTTTTTCTTGAGTTTTGAATAGCACGATTCATATTTTTGAGTCGACATTTATATATTTTAAAACAAATGAACAATTCAATCAAATCTTGAAAGTAAATAAATAAAATAAACAATTAAAATAAAACTCTAAATAAGATTAAAATAAACAAACAGAATAAAATAACTGAAATAAAATAAACAAACTAAAATAAAACTAAAGAAATAAAAGATAATAAAAAATAAAAAATAAACAAAACAAGTAGTAACAAAGAAAATAGAACCTGTTTGTCGATAAAAACAGAATAGAAGAAAGAACCGCTTATTTGCAGTCAATCAAAAAAATAAACCGATGATTGATTGAAGATAGAGAATTAGAAAGAACTCAATAAACTAGAATAGGAGAAAATGGTGTTTGTCTCTGTAGAAAATATTCAATTGCAGTTTGAGTGTTTGATATTGAAAGAAGAAGAAGAATCAGTTATTATTGGAACAATGAAATTTGTGAAAATATTAAATCAATTAATACTAATTATTTTAGAACGTTAGGATTGAAAGAGATAGAGTCAAAAAAGTACAAAATTGAAAAAGTAATGACAGCTTTACGTGTCTGACTGGTAAACAAATTTATTAAAATTATTAAGTTAATTTAAATTAATTAATTGAGGCTTATTTTTAGGCCTTAATATCTTTGATTCTAAAAATATATTTAGGGGTCTAAAGCCCTATCTTTACCAGCTTGGCCCAATGGCCGGCTCTGTAAATAAAACACCATAAAATAAAAATGTTAAAAATTATAATTGACTTTAAAAAAAAACAACTTAAGTAATTTTTTAGTGATATATTTGTGTCTCGTGTATGATTTTTATCATAAATTAGATTGTATATAACATATTTTTTGTATTTTTATAAAATATAAAAATAATTAATTAATTAATTATAGACAAACGTACATCCGAATGTCACTCTTATATTACACATTTTCCATCTATAAAAAAAACAAAACAATACCAATTAATGTCTTTAGTGTAACGGTTATACTGATGCATAGTAAAAGTATGGTTACGAGGTGTAAATCAGTTACTATATTTGGTGTAAACGGTTACACTAGAATTTTTTTTTATAAAATTTTAAAAATTTCTAATTTGAATTTCAGCTTTCTGATTGAGATCTCGTTTGAAGCGTTAGGAATTTGACACAATAAACTTTATTTCAAAAATAATTATAGTATCTGGAATTAATTTAATTATTGTGTAATGGTGATAAACGATCAGTGGTGTTTATGTTATGTTGTGGAATATGCGTGAATGCGTTGATCATTGTGTTCATACTAGATGACAAAAAGCTTCCCCAAAAATAATTGGGAAAGAATGCTAAAGGAGATGTGTCTATGTCAGAGGGATAAGTCTCAAAAGGAAGCTGTCAATAGAAACCTTGACATTTGAAGAAGTTATATAAGTGTTGAAAGAAGTGTGTGTAACAAACAGAAAGAATCCCATGATGAGTAACACTAATGACATTGTAGATTATAGGAAGAGCTCTTCAGATAAATGTATTTATCCTATCAACACTATCATATCTAGGATAGGCAAGGAGCAAGTTTGTGTAATCTTGTCGTCTAAAGAAGCTGACTACATTTCTGCGAAAAGTAATGGAAAGAACTTGATCTGATTGAGTCAAATGTTGAAGAAGTATAATGTGGGACAAGATGTCATGAAATTGATCTGGGGCATTCTCACTAAAGCTTTGGATGAAAATAAATTTAAAATACTAAGGTATGCCCTTGGTATTTGCATAGTCCAGAGTCCATAGCAATCAATGTTAGGGAGTTATGTCAAAAGAGAAAAAAGTATTTCTCTCTCCTAAGACTACTCTGGCACATAAAATAAGGAAGTTTCCTTGGTTATATTAGGAGTGGTATAACTGGGCTAGCATTACTAGCAAGACAAACAAACATCTTGCCATATCCCACTCTCAGATTACACATGCTTCCCTCAACATGAATCAAAATCAGGATGGTGGGAAAAAATTGTCCAAGAGATTGAGGCCTCAAAGCAGGTTATTGATATGCTGGAGTTGTGATTGAACAAAGCCAAGGAAGCTCAGGAACTTAGGAATTACATATCAGTTGTTTAAGTGACTGATGGAACAAGCTATAAGAAGATTCTTATCAAGAATCTGCACCTTGAAAAGATTTAAAAAAAGGTAGAGGTTATTACAGAGGATATAATGAATATGAAATTAAGTGATTCTGAATCAGATGAAGAACTTGAGAACGATAGGGATGAAGATTGAAGATTTCTTGGTAGTTGAAGAAGTTATTTTGTTATCCTTTGTATTCTAAGCATGTTTTTTTTTGTTTTTATGTAAGAGCTCTATAGCTTCTTGAGAGTAGTTTTATAATAATAATGCATCTTATGACGTTGATCTGGTGATTTTTCCCATGTTCTGGTTGTGTATGTACTTACATACTAACCTTGCATGACTGGCCTTATCAATTCTATCCTCTATGCATGTTGACTTCTTTGAAGAACTAACCCTTTGCCAAATTTTGGCAAAAAGGGAGAGTAACGAGGAGAAGTGGTGTATCTGCTATGTGCTAGTAAACCTGGTGTTGTTTAGTACTGACTGTTTAGGTGTTCTAATATTGTGCTCCATGTTGGAGCTTTGGGAAAGACACTTGGCCCTTGTATATGTGCAAACAGATTTAAAAGTTAGCTTACTTGTGTTAATAGATTTTGCATATCCTAATCATTAACTAATAATTTTTTGTGTTGTGCATGATTAATTTGTGAATGATTGCATACTAATGATTGTTAGTTAGTAGAATTATATACTACTAACTATCTGCTAACTGGGTACATTTAGAACTAAGTTTGTGAATGATTATATATTGGAATGTTTGTTTGGTTTAGATCAACTAAATATATTATGTGCTAGAATTTAATATTGGTGTTACTGACTTCTGCTACTACTGCAGTTGTGCCTGAACTCTGATAAATTGGAAGAATATTGTTATTGTTGATTGAATGTTCTAATGAAAACCAATTTTGCTTCTGGTGGATGAAGGTGAGTGAAGCTACTAGTTGTCGCTTGTTATGTTCTGAACAAAGTTTTATGTCCACTACAAACTTATATTCTCAACCTACTAAGAGGTTAGTAGATAATCATAGATCGAAGATGTTGATGCCATACTCAATGAACACTTGCCTTGATCACGGTTTTTGATATACATTATCAATGAGCATATTTGAATCAAAAGCTTTAATTTAAAACAATATTGTTGTATACTCTAAGGTATACACTTTTCTTTGCATAAATTCATTTAATATGCACTAAGGATTCATTAAAGGTGCAAATCGTCCCTCATGATAATCTTCTTTGTCAGATACTTTCAAGAAAACTTCATCTTCATTATTGGATAAAAATTCTTTGAGGGTTATGACTGAGGCTGATTCTTTAAGGTTCCTCCTTGATGATGAATCTATGTTATTTTTAGAGGCTTTCTTCCATTTTATTCTCTCTAAGATTCCACTAGATGAAGCTTCTTCTTCACATCTTTCTCTAGATGGAGTTTCTTCATTTGGTGTTGAATACTCCAAGGATTATTCAACCACCGAGGTTGTTCTTTCGAAGGAGATCATTGAAGCTGATTTGCTTTCATGAGAATATGTTGATGAAGTTGTTACAGATTCTTCTAGCCTTGAGCTAACGTATTCATCATTTGGTATTTGAGTTATTCATTGAACTTCCCGATGATTTATTCCTTCTTGGAGTTTTCCTGACATTCATAAAAATCCTTATCTCTTTATTTAAGGATTGGATCATATTGTTGATTCCAATTCCTATTTCATAGATATTTGTTAGTAATGAAAGTTCTAACATTGTTTCCAACATTTATAAATTTAGGAAACCATTTATGAATAAAACATTCATCTTCAAGGTAAAACTCATAAACCAAATAGAGACTTCCTAAGGAAATCCCCAAACAAAACAAAAGCTTTTACTGGCTTAGATCACAACCAAAATATTAACTTCCTAAAGAAGAAACATATACTCAAGAGCTAATAGACTCTTGGTAAATTTACAAATAAGCCATTACCCATAACAAATATGCTCACTTATACTCAAGAATACTCTCGAAGTACTATGGCTAAATATATGAGAGAAAACGAGATATTTGATAAAAGTGATGAGAGAAATGAAAGTGAGATCAAAGCTCTTTTACAGGATGTGAAAAGTGATATAGAAACTCTCTACTAATAGGCCAATGCGTGATATAATCGAATAGGCTAAACGATCATAGACTTTGAATAATAGATTATTAAGGCCACAATTGGAAGGTTTTGATATATATATATATATATATATATATATATATATATATATATATATATATATATATATATATATATATATATATATATATATATATATATATATATATATATATATATATATATATATATATATATATATATATATATATATATATATATATATATATATATATATATATATATATATATATATATATATATATATATATATATATATATATATATATATATATATATATATATAGTCATTACCAATCATTAAGAGATTGTCCCAATCGATTTTAGACTCAACCAAGCAACAAATAATCAGTTAGGTTATTGGTCTAATTGATTATTTAGTTGAAAAAGCTCTTCCAATCAATCAGACATTCCCCTAATCAAATGACAAGGCCCTAAAAACATTTTTTGGTGGTTTAAATAAAATAATGAGAGACTTCCCAAAATTTTTAGTATGTCTGTAATTTAGCCACGCTATTTCTATAAACACCCTTGTGTCTTTTAAGACATTGATCATTCGGACGAACACGGCCAGACGAGCTTTCACACTTCCTCTCTTTCATAACTCTGAAGTTTCATGTCTTTGCAATATTATCTTTGAGTTTAACATCATACAGGAACTTTGTGTCTTCTGAGTTTCAAGTGGTTTAAACCATCGATGATTCTTGAAATAAAATTCTTCACTTGAATTTCATTTGACCACAATGTTGACTTGATCTTCGAGAATATATTTAAGTTTGAATAATGAGGATAACTTAATCAAACATGTTATAAATCTTTGACCACTTTAGTGAACTTCAACATATACTGACTTCACTAGATAACATTAGATATTGAGTGGTGTCATCATCAAAACTAAACAACTACTCAATTGACTTGCAGCTTTGCTATGCACCATCTTGAACCATCTCGACTATACCTACAAGCACATGGATCCACACGTTCAAAGTGTGCTTCCTTTTTCAACACTTTGTAAAATGGCTAGGCATGCTTAGTTGACTTCGAAACCAACTTAGAACTATCAACATTTCATTCATTTTCATCATTTCTTTCTTTATGGTTAGTGCCATCATTAGGATAACAACTTCTCATTTATTAAGGTTTTCTTCTATGAATCTTGCCGTCAGATGAAAACTCATAAATATATCAGCCATGACTCCAAAATTACATTTCTCCATATTAAGCCTCATATTGTATTGCCGAACTCTTTGGAACACGCGAGAAATATGCTTGTCGTCACTACTATAAATAATACATTTTATGACAAAACTTTTACCTCACACAACAAAAAACCAAGGTATAATACCAAGGCACGCCTTATTTTATTTATTTTTAAATAATAACCACATATTCCCTTAGTTTCTAAATATAACCGAGGGGGAAAACAATTCGGGACATGCTTCAAATCCCAGCTAAATTAGTTTATATTTTTATTTCTTTATAAGTGGAACCTTTTATTTTATTTTATTTTTTATTTTTAAACCAAATGATCAATCCCTTCGGTTTTCGAAATAACCGAGAGATAAAATATTTAAATTTTACTATAAAAGCATTTGTTAAACATATTTTACCGTAATCCTAACTTATATGTATCCGTCTTAAGCTCGTATGCATCATTCTTTGGAATGGATTGCAAGGCATAAATAAACTTTAATATTTCGTATTCTTCTATCTTGAACAAAATATTTTTTCCCCTTGCAATTTATCTCACAAAGTGGTGTTGATGTTGTTGTTTTTGTATTTTTTGAATAACCTTCATATGTTGTCAATCAAGGAAAACAACATTGCTTTCTTCAGTTGACAATGTGAGAGATTGGATCAAACTCTAGATGATCGAAGGATAGCTTCTTTGTTCAACAGTTTGACAGGAGTTTAGCATGACGTTGCTGAAGCGGTAAAGTGCAAGCAAAAGTAAGTATTTTTATAGGTTATATCATATCGTCTCCACGGGGATTAGTGCTACTGAATTGTCGTTCGACAATTTCTCGCGTTCTTGAGTTTGATTTAAAATGGGTTTGAAGTAAATGCGAGAATTAAAAGTTATTAACAGGAAAATAATTCATTCAATGAAGAGACTTATCAAGCATTCATATAATCCACTCCTCACAAACTTAAACCTATCGACCAGTTATATGCGACCTACAAGACTCATCAATGTCATCACGTATCAACCACAACACCCACTATATCATCTCAAAGACTCCTCACATTGAACATACAAAGGCAAGAATCACAAGGAATTTTCAAAGTTGTAATGTGGCTTGGTTAATAAATAAGGGATAATTCCTAAAGCTAATCTAAACAAAAACTTGCCTAGACATAAGGGAGTGATCAACTCACAAAGTTTCAAACAGAAAATTCCAATAAAACTTCTTCTTAATCCAAAATTTTACAAACCAATCACAATAATTATTAACACAATATTATTCCATACTATTTTTGTTTTTCTTTTTCAAAACTTTTCTATTTTTTCTTTCTTTTTCTTTTCTTTTTCACAATCTCATTTCAACCAACAACATAAGTGAGCAAATATTGCTCTCCCCAAACATGAATTCAACCAATCCTAATTTCTAAGGCAAGGTAAAAAATTTAAACCATAAGTCATGGTTGAGGGTTCAAGAAAACAAGAATCAAAATCCATTCAAAAAGGAAAAGCAAACACTCATAGACAAATATTAAGTCCAAAAACAACATGAACATTGACAAAAAAGCTCAACGAGGTTAACAAAAATTCATACAGTCACAAGGTGAATTGACTATTTGGCTAAGTAGTTGTACTCAAAATCAAACAAAATGCCTTGATCATTTTCATGCTTTCATACAATCAACACAAACAAAAGATTAAACATAATGAAACTCAGTTAAAACAAGAATTTTGACCCTCAGCTATATGAACAATGTAAAACTTCCTCACATTTGGGGGTAAAAATGGAACTAAAGTGATTCAATCAAAAAGCAAGTAATACAAAAAAAAAAAAGAATGGTATAATAATTATACAAATGAAAAGTTTCCTAAATATGTTATGCTATAGAAAGCGATAAATGAGTACCTAACGTGTACCAACTTCAAAACTCTCATTACCATACATCCGCAAGTTGAATATATCAAAGTCGAAAAATCACCTTAAAATTCTTCA
Source organism: Vicia faba (assembly GCA_948472305.1). Taxonomy (NCBI): domain Eukaryota; kingdom Viridiplantae; phylum Streptophyta; class Magnoliopsida; order Fabales; family Fabaceae; genus Vicia; species Vicia faba. The sequence continues at coordinate 2,446 of CATIWC010002626.1, read as the reverse complement.
AGTTACTAGATCGAAGTTGGAGTCCAAACAACAACAAAATAATTAGAAAAATAACTCTATTATGTATTAATCTAAAAAGCCTAGGTGAAAGAGGGAAAAAGGGGAGCCAAGTGAAACAAAAATAAATCACTGGCTCAACTCAGCAGAGCATGCTAAGCGAGCATACCCGCACTAAGTATGCTACACCAGATGCAGAAAAACAGAACACCAAACTACAATTCTAATGCAACCTCCACTTTCGCATGCATATCTCATTTACATAACTAAATAGAATTTACAACAAATACACATTTCCTCAAGATAATAAAATCAAGATTTTGGAAAAGCCATGTGAAAGTGAATAAACAAGTTGAAAAGTAAAGATTTGAGTTTTTAAAACAAGTCCAATTTCAACTTGTTTAAACAAAAATCAACACACTACCTAAACTAACATAAAGAAAAAAAATAAAAATACTTGTTTTACGTCGTAAGCTCGATTCCAGTTATTTATAAACCAGTGCGTTACTTCAAATAAGCCAAATGCTTTCACTCCCGTCTTTGCTCTTATCTCTTTGATCTCTAACCGGAACTACACATCTAACGACACCTTTGGCAAACGTGAAGAGAAACAAATATATACACTATATTCACAAGTATGCAAAATATATAAAATTCACAAGTATGTAAATAAACACAAGTATTAATATAAACAAGTTTCTATTTACATATTATAGATAATATGGACATTATGTGCAAAACTCAAAAAACAAAGAAACTATCGCAATGTGAAACAATAAAAACACCAACCCCGAGCAACAACGCCATTTTACTGAAGCGGTAAAGTGGAAAGCAAAAGTAAGTATTTTTATAGGTTATATCATATCGTCTCCATATGAACTAGTTATACTGAATTGTTGTTCGACAATTTCTCGCATTCTCGAGTTTGATTTAAAATGGGTTTGAAGTAAATGCGGGAATTAAAAGTTATTAACAGGAAAATAATTCATTCAATGGAGAAGAGACTTATCAAGCATGCATATAATTCACTCCTCACAAACTTAAACCTATCGACCAGTTATACACAACCTACAAGACTCATCAACGTCATCATGTATCAACCACAACACCCACTATATCATCTCGGAGGCGACTTCTCAACCAACCTCAACAACATAGAAGTCAACCATGTTACTCGCGCTGACAATCTCTCATCACAACATAACCAACACAGAGGCATTAAGCATATACACCCAAGTAACAACTTTAAATCTATCTCTAGAATCTAGACACTATTAGATAATCATCCTAGATAAGAATTTGAGCAATATATGTCTGTAGCAACCCAAACCTCAAAGCACAGAGAAAAAATCCAGGATAATTATCGATAAAGGTTTCTAAAGCAAGCTTCATATAACGCCATGGACGATAAATATACACGAGTCCAAAGTAAATACATATACAAAACCCAAAAAATGAAGAATACACAAAGAAGAAGAGACATGAACCACAAATCTCCAGGTTTGTCAGCACCGATCGATGAGAAATTCACTCAGATCATCCGTATGCAAGCTTCATTTTTGTTTTCTAAGCTAATCTACCAAAAAATGAGTTTGATGGTGTTGGACTCAAAAATACCCAACCCATAACCTAAAAATGTGTTTTTCCCTATTTAATGAGTTTTGAAGTCGTAGGGCGCGCTTAGCATGGTCTGTGGGCGTTTAACATGCTTTGTGTTGTGTCGGAAAAAATCTAGCACTTGTTTTAGCCATAACTTAAGAACCGTAACTCTGATTTGTGCATGATTTGAAGCTTTGGAAAGCTTATTCAATGATTTATCTAACAATGACTAAATATCAACCAAATTGATGATTTTTATCTTATTTAAGAATATCAGTTATAACTAATTCTTATGTTCTTCATATTTTTCCATCTTTTCTACCCTTGATTGTTCATAAAGAAATAATATATACTTTGTTTTAAAGGTATAATTTTTCCTAACAAATTGGTGCGATGAGTGTGGAAAAGTTCAAGTGCTGAAAGTTTTAACAGATCATAATGTTGTTGATATGATCACTAAGACATTGCCAAGTTGCAAGTTTTTCCACTGTATGCAGTTGATAAAGCTGCATGAAGAAAACTAGTTTGTTCTCTGATATTAGAGTTTATTCTAAGGTGGAGATTTGTGAGATATTGGATCGAACTCTAGATGGTCGAAGGGTAGCTTCTTTGTTCGATAGGTCAACAGGAGTTTAGCATGCCATCGAAGTATATTCATATGCTGGTTTCGAAGACCTACATACTCTAGTCGAAGTGTGTTCTAGTATCACTACAAGAAAAATTGGGAATTGTGGAAGTTTTTTCTGGTAGTTACGGTGGTTCTGACCTTCGTAATATACAGGTTACGACGGTTCCACAACTGTGGCAGAAACATGTGTCGTGAGCCCTTTTTGCGACGGTTTAGAAAACA
>CATIWC010002625.1:57500-60000 GCA_948472305.1 Vicia faba | reverse complement strand
CGGGACCATCCGTGGCATGCCACGGACCTTCCGTGTGGCCGGCACGGGCACGCAAAATCCAGCCAAATTTTGAATTTTTTTTATCAAGAACGCTCGATTCGATGATGAAAATTCGATATTTGGATTGGATTTTGTGCGGGGGGTTGATGGATTTGCCATTGGAATCGTTTGGAACACCCATGGGCATGTTCCGTCTAGGCAGCATGTGGCCTGGCCTGGGCGTGGCCTGGCCTGGGCGTGGCAAGGCCCCAGGCGGACCAGGCAAGGGCCTCCCCCTATATATGTTTGAACTGAAATCCTCACTTTGCCACCAAATTGGTCCCTTTTTCCCTGTAGACATAAATTTCTAGTTTGATGACTTAGACTTCGAATTTTTTCTTGATTTTTTGCATGCTCTTTAAACACAATATAAGAACCCCTCCCACCAAAAATTAGAATTTTTCGACTTCGGATGAATTAATTATGAATTTTCTAAGCGCCGGATTTTCAAGAACGGGAGCGGAGGCAAACGCGCCTTAGGAATGGAATTTCCCGATGATTTTTTGCATGGACATCTCAAATAACACATAGAAGGGATCTGCAAAGTTTCGTAGCGTTTCGATAACGTCTCGATTTATTTTGAATTTTCGTCCGAAACGCGTGTAATTGAGTTTTTTTCAAGGGGCGGAAGCAAACAAACGTCGGGCTACGGAATGAGTTCCGGTCTGGAATTTTTCATGCATTAATCTGCCACCAAATTGAGATGGCATGCCAAGTTTCATGCCATTCGGGCGATCCCTCGATATATTTCGGCTTTTCGCGTGTCGGGCCCCCGTGCGGTTTTTCCGACGGGAGCGGAGGCAAACGCGCCTTAGGGGAATAATCTCCCGATGGATTTTTGCATGCACTTCCCAAATAACACATTGAGAGTGTCCAAGGAGTTTCGTAGCGTTTCGACAAGCCCTCGGTCTACTTTCAATTTCCGACCGGAACGCGTGCGTGTGCGGTTTCTCCATGAACGGGAGCGGAGGCAAACGCGCCTTAGGGGAATAATCTCCCGATGAATTTTTGCATGGAAGTCCCAAATAACACATAGAAGGGATCTGCAAAGTTTCGTAGCGTTTCGACAATTTTGAATTTCCGGCCCGAACGGGCCCCCGTGCGGTTTTTCCGACGGGAGCGGAGGCAAACGCGCCTTAGGGGAATAATCTCCCGATGGATTTTTGCATGCACTTCCCAAATAACACATTGAGAGTGTCCAAGGAGTTTCGTAGCGTTTCGACAAGCCCTCGGTCTACTTTCAATTTCCGACCGGAACGCGTGCGTGTGCGGTTTCTCCATGAACGGGAGCGGAGGCAAACGCGCCTTAGGGGAATAATCTCCCGATGAATTTTTGCATGGAAGTCCCAAATAACACATAGAAGGGATCTGCAAAGTTTCGTAGCGTTTCGACAATTTTGAATTTCCGGCCCGAACGGGCCCCCGTGCGGTTTTTCCGACGGGAGCGGAGGCAAACGCGCCTTAGGGGAATAATCTCCCGATGGATTTTTGCATGCACTTCCCAAATAACACATTGAGAGTGTCCAAGGAGTTTCGTAGCGTTTCGACAAGCCCTCGGTCTACTTTCAATTTCCGACCGGAACGCGTGCGTGTGCGGTTTCTCCATGAACGGGAGCGGAGGCAAACGCGCCTTAGGGGAATAATCTCCCGATGAATTTTTGCATGGAAGTCCCAAATAACACATAGAAGGGATCTGCAAAGTTTCGTAGCGTTTCGACAATTTTGAATTTCCGGCCCGAACGGGCCCCCGTGCGGTTTTTCCGACGGGAGCGGAGGCAAACGCGCCTTAGGGGAATAATCTCCCGATGGATTTTTGCATGCACTTCCCAAATAACACATTGAGAGTGTCCAAGGAGTTTCGTAGCGTTTCGACAAGCCCTCGGTCTACTTTCAATTTCCGACCGGAACGCGTGCGTGTGCGGTTTCTCCATGAACGGGAGCGGAGGCAAACGCGCCTTAGGGGAATAATCTCCCGATGAATTTTTGCATGGAAGTCCCAAATAACACATAGAAGGGATCTGCAAAGTTTCGTAGCGTTTCGACAATTTTGAATTTCCGGCCCGAACGGGCCCCCGTGCGGTTTTTCCGACGGGAGCGGAGGCAAACGCGCCTTAGGGGAATAATCTCCCGATGGATTTTTGCATGCACTTCCCAAATAACACATTGAGAGTGTCCAAGGAGTTTCGTAGCGTTTCGACAAGCCCTCGGTCTACTTTCAATTTCCGACCGGAACGCGTGCGTGTGCGGTTTCTCCATGAACGGGAGCGGAGGCAAACGCGCCTTAGGGGAATAATCTCCCGATGAATTTTTGCATGGAAGTCCCAAATAACACATAGAAGGGATCTGCAAAGTTTCGTAGCGTTTCGACAATTTTGAATTTCCGGCCCGAACGGGCCCCCGTGCGGTTTTTCCGACGGGAGCGGAGGCAAACGCGCCTTAGGGGAATAATCTCCCGATGGAT
>CATIWC010002625.1:45000-47500 GCA_948472305.1 Vicia faba | reverse complement strand
CGATGGTTGGAATGCCAATATTTTATTGGGTTGTGCGGCAAAACTTCGATCGCAACTTCGATTCCGTCGACGGGACCATCCGTGGCATGCCACGGACCTTCCGTGTGGCCGGCACGGGCACGCAAAATCCAGCCAAATTTTGAATTTTTTTTATCAAGAACGCTCGATTCGATGATGAAAATTCGATATTTGGATTGGATTTTGTGCGGGGGGTTGATGGATTTGCCATTGGAATCGTTTGGAACACCCATGGGCATGTTCCGTCTAGGCAGCATGTGGCCTGGCCTGGGCGTGGCCTGGCCTGGGCGTGGCAAGGCCCCAGGCGGACCAGGCAAGGGCCTCCCCCTATATATGTTTGAACTGAAATCCTCACTTTGCCACCAAATTGGTCCCTTTTTCCCTGTAGACATAAATTTCTAGTTTGATGACTTAGACTTCGAATTTTTTCTTGATTTTTTGCATGCTCTTTAAACACAATATAAGAACCCCTCCCACCAAAAATTAGAATTTTTCGACTTCGGATGAATTAATTATGAATTTTCTAAGCGCCGGATTTTCAAGAACGGGAGCGGAGGCAAACGCGCCTTAGGAATGGAATTTCCCGATGATTTTTTGCATGGACATCTCAAATAACACATAGAAGGGATCTGCAAAGTTTCGTAGCGTTTCGATAACGTCTCGATTTATTTTGAATTTTCGTCCGAAACGCGTGTAATTGAGTTTTTTTCAAGGGGCGGAAGCAAACAAACGTCGGGCTACGGAATGAGTTCCGGTCTGGAATTTTTCATGCATTAATCTGCCACCAAATTGAGATGGCATGCCAAGTTTCATGCCATTCGGGCGATCCCTCGATATATTTCGGCTTTTCGCGTGTCGGGCCCCCGTGCGGTTTTTCCGACGGGAGCGGAGGCAAACGCGCCTTAGGGGAATAATCTCCCGATGGATTTTTGCATGCACTTCCCAAATAACACATTGAGAGTGTCCAAGGAGTTTCGTAGCGTTTCGACAAGCCCTCGGTCTACTTTCAATTTCCGACCGGAACGCGTGCGTGTGCGGTTTCTCCATGAACGGGAGCGGAGGCAAACGCGCCTTAGGGGAATAATCTCCCGATGAATTTTTGCATGGAAGTCCCAAATAACACATAGAAGGGATCTGCAAAGTTTCGTAGCGTTTCGACAATTTTGAATTTCCGGCCCGAACGGGCCCCCGTGCGGTTTTTCCGACGGGAGCGGAGGCTAACGCGCCTTAGGGGAATAATCTCCCGATGGATTTTTGCATGCACTTCCCAAATAACACATTGAGAGTGTCCAAGGAGTTTCATAGCGTTTCGACAAGCCCTCGGTCTACTTTCAATTTCCGACCGGAACGCGTGCGTGTGCGGTTTCTCCATGAACGGGAGCGGAGGCAAACGCGCCTTAGGGGAATAATCTCCCGATGAATTTTTGCATGGAAGTCCCAAATAACACATAGAAGGGATCTGCAAAGTTTCGTAGCGTTTCGACAATTTTGAATTTCCGGCCCGAACGGGCCCCCGTGCGGTTTTTCCGACGGGAGCGGAGGCAAACGCGCCTTAGGGGAATAATCTCCCGATGGATTTTTGCATGCACTTCCCAAATAACACATTGAGAGTGTCCAAGGAGTTTCGTAGCGTTTCGACAAGCCCTCGGTCTACTTTCAATTTCCGACCGGAACGCGTGCGTGTGCGGTTTCTCCATGAACGGGAGCGGAGGCAAACGCGCCTTAGGGGAATAATCTCCCGATGAATTTTTGCATGGAAGTCCCAAATAACACATAGAAGGGATCTGCAAAGTTTCGTAGCGTTTCGACAATTTTGAATTTCCGGCCCGAACGGGCCCCCGTGCGGTTTTTCCGACGGGAGCGGAGGCAAACGCGCCTTAGGGGAATAATCTCCCGATGGATTTTTGCATGCACTTCCCAAATAACACATTGAGAGTGTCCAAGGAGTTTCGTAGCGTTTCGACAAGCCCTCGGTCTACTTTCAATTTCCGACCGGAACGCGTGCGTGTGCGGTTTCTCCATGAACGGGAGCGGAGGCAAACGCGCCTTAGGGGAATAATCTCCCGATGAATTTTTGCATGGAAGTCCCAAATAACACATAGAAGGGATCTGCAAAGTTTCGTAGCGTTTCGACAATTTTGAATTTCCGGCCCGAACGGGCCCCCGTGCGGTTTTTCCGACGGGAGCGGAGGCAAACGCGCCTTAGGGGAATAATCTCCCGATGGATTTTTGCATGCACTTCCCAAATAACACATTGAGAGTGTCCAAGGAGTTTCGTAGCGTTTCGACAAGCCCTCGGTCTACTTTCAATTTCCGACCGGAACGCGTGCGTGTGCGGTTTCTCCATGAACGGGAGCGGAGGCAAACGCGCCTTAGGGGAATAATCTCCCGATGAATTTTTGCATGGAAGTCCCAAATAACACATAGAAGGGATCTGCAAAGTTTCGTAGCGTTTCGACAATTTTGAATTTCCGGCCCGAAC
>CATIWC010002625.1:32500-35000 GCA_948472305.1 Vicia faba | reverse complement strand
GCGCCTTAGGAATGGAATTTCCCGATGATTTTTTGCATGGACATCTCAAATAACACATAGAAGGGATCTGCAAAGTTTCGTAGCGTTTCGATAACGTCTCGATTTATTTTGAATTTTCGTCCGAAACGCGTGTAATTGAGTTTTTTTCAAGGGGCGGAAGCAAACAAACGTCGGGCTACGGAATGAGTTCCGGTCTGGAATTTTTCATGCATTAATCTGCCACCAAATTGAGATGGCATGCCAAGTTTCATGCCATTCGGGCGATCCCTCGATATATTTCGGCTTTTCGCGTGTCGGGCCCCCGTGCGGTTTTTCCGACGGGAGCGGAGGCAAACGCGCCTTAGGGGAATAATCTCCCGATGGATTTTTGCATGCACTTCCCAAATAACACATTGAGAGTGTCCAAGGAGTTTCGTAGCGTTTCGACAAGCCCTCGGTCTACTTTCAATTTCCGACCGGAACGCGTGCGTGTGCGGTTTCTCCATGAACGGGAGCGGAGGCAAACGCGCCTTAGGGGAATAATCTCCCGATGAATTTTTGCATGGAAGTCCCAAATAACACATAGAAGGGATCTGCAAAGTTTCGTAGCGTTTCGACAATTTTGAATTTCCGGCCCGAACGGGCCCCCGTGCGGTTTTTCCGACGGGAGCGGAGGCAAACGCGCCTTAGGGGAATAATCTCCCGATGGATTTTTGCATGCACTTCCCAAATAACACATTGAGAGTGTCCAAGGAGTTTCGTAGCGTTTCGACAAGCCCTCGGTCTACTTTCAATTTCCGACCGGAACGCGTGCGTGTGCGGTTTCTCCATGAACGGGAGCGGAGGCAAACGCGCCTTAGGGGAATAATCTCCCGATGAATTTTTGCATGGAAGTCCCAAATAACACATAGAAGGGATCTGCAAAGTTTCGTAGCGTTTCGACAATTTTGAATTTCCGGCCCGAACGGGCCCCCGTGCGGTTTTTCCGACGGGAGCGGAGGCAAACGCGCCTTAGGGGAATAATCTCCCGATGGATTTTTGCATGCACTTCCCAAATAACACATTGAGAGTGTCCAAGGAGTTTCGTAGCGTTTCGACAAGCCCTCGGTCTACTTTCAATTTCCGACCGGAACGCGTGCGTGTGCGGTTTCTCCATGAACGGGAGCGGAGGCAAACGCGCCTTAGGGGAATAATCTCCCGATGAATTTTTGCATGGAAGTCCCAAATAACACATAGAAGGGATCTGCAAAGTTTCGTAGCGTTTCGACAATTTTGAATTTCCGGCCCGAACGGGCCCCCGTGCGGTTTTTCCGACGGGAGCGGAGGCAAACGCGCCTTAGGGGAATAATCTCCCGATGGATTTTTGCATGCACTTCCCAAATAACACATTGAGAGTGTCCAAGGAGTTTCGTAGCGTTTCGACAAGCCCTCGGTCTACTTTCAATTTCCGACCGGAACGCGTGCGTGTGCGGTTTCTCCATGAACGGGAGCGGAGGCAAACGCGCCTTAGGGGAATAATCTCCCGATGAATTTTTGCATGGAAGTCCCAAATAACACATAGAAGGGATCTGCAAAGTTTCGTAGCGTTTCGACAATTTTGAATTTCCGGCCCGAACGGGCCCCCGTGCGGTTTTTCCGACGGGAGCGGAGGCAAACGCGCCTTAGGGGAATAATCTCCCGATGGATTTTTGCATGCACTTCCCAAATAACACATTGAGAGTGTCCAAGGAGTTTCGTAGCGTTTCGACAAGCCCTCGGTCTACTTTCAATTTCCGACCGGAACGCGTGCGTGTGCGGTTTCTCCATGAACGGGAGCGGAGGCAAACGCGCCTTAGGGGAATAATCTCCCGATGAATTTTTGCATGGAAGTCCCAAATAACACATAGAAGGGATCTGCAAAGTTTCGTAGCGTTTCGACAATTTTGAATTTCCGGCCCGAACGGGCCCCCGTGCGGTTTTTCCGACGGGAGCGGAGGCAAACGCGCCTTAGGGGAATAATCTCCCGATGGATTTTTGCATGCACTTCCCAAATAACACATTGAGAGTGTCCAAGGAGTTTCGTAGCGTTTCGACAAGCCCTCGGTCTACTTTCAATTTCCGACCGGAACGCGTGCGTGTGCGGTTTCTCCATGAACGGGAGCGGAGGCAAACGCGCCTTAGGGGAATAATCTCCCGATGAATTTTTGCATGGAAGTCCCAAATAACACATAGAAGGGATCTGCAAAGTTTCGTAGCGTTTCGACAATTTTGAATTTCCGGCCCGAACGGGCCCCCGTGCGGTTTTTCCGACGGGAGCGGAGGCAAACGCGCCTTAGGGGAATAATCTCCCGATGGATTTTTGCATGCACTTCCCAAATAACACATTGAGAGTGTCCAAGGAGTTTCGTAGCGTTTCGACAAGCCCTCGGTCTACTTTCAATTTCCGACCGGAACGCGTGCGTGTGCGGTTTCTCCATGAACGGGAGCGGAGGCAAACGCGCCTTAGGGGAATAATCTCCCGATGAATTTTTGCATGGAAGTC
>CATIWC010002625.1:0-2500 GCA_948472305.1 Vicia faba | reverse complement strand
ACCCATGGGCATGTTCCGTCTAGGCAGCATGTGGCCTGGCCTGGGCGTGGCCTGGCCTGGGCGTGGCAAGGCCCCAGGCGGACCAGGCAAGGGCCTCCCCCTATATATGTTTGAACTGAAATCCTCACTTTGCCACCAAATTGGTCCCTTTTTCCCTGTAGACATAAATTTCTAGTTTGATGACTTAGACTTCGAATTTTTTCTTGATTTTTTGCATGCTCTTTAAACACAATATAAGAACCCCTCCCACCAAAAATTAGAATTTTTCGACTTCGGATGAATTAATTATGAATTTTCTAAGCGCCGGATTTTCAAGAACGGGAGCGGAGGCAAACGCGCCTTAGGAATGGAATTTCCCGATGATTTTTTGCATGGACATCTCAAATAACACATAGAAGGGATCTGCAAAGTTTCGTAGCGTTTCGATAACGTCTCGATTTATTTTGAATTTTCGTCCGAAACGCGTGTAATTGAGTTTTTTTCAAGGGGCGGAAGCAAACAAACGTCGGGCTACGGAATGAGTTCCGGTCTGGAATTTTTCATGCATTAATCTGCCACCAAATTGAGATGGCATGCCAAGTTTCATGCCATTCGGGCGATCCCTCGATATATTTCGGCTTTTCGCGTGTCGGGCCCCCGTGCGGTTTTTCCGACGGGAGCGGAGGCAAACGCGCCTTAGGGGAATAATCTCCCGATGGATTTTTGCATGCACTTCCCAAATAACACATTGAGAGTGTCCAAGGAGTTTCGTAGCGTTTCGACAAGCCCTCGGTCTACTTTCAATTTCCGACCGGAACGCGTGCGTGTGCGGTTTCTCCATGAACGGGAGCGGAGGCAAACGCGCCTTAGGGGAATAATCTCCCGATGAATTTTTGCATGGAAGTCCCAAATAACACATAGAAGGGATCTGCAAAGTTTCGTAGCGTTTCGACAATTTTGAATTTCCGGCCCGAACGGGCCCCCGTGCGGTTTTTCCGACGGGAGCGGAGGCAAACGCGCCTTAGGGGAATAATCTCCCGATGGATTTTTGCATGCACTTCCCAAATAACACATTGAGAGTGTCCAAGGAGTTTCGTAGCGTTTCGACAAGCCCTCGGTCTACTTTCAATTTCCGACCGGAACGCGTGCGTGTGCGGTTTCTCCATGAACGGGAGCGGAGGCAAACGCGCCTTAGGGGAATAATCTCCCGATGAATTTTTGCATGGAAGTCCCAAATAACACATAGAAGGGATCTGCAAAGTTTCGTAGCGTTTCGACAATTTTGAATTTCCGGCCCGAACGGGCCCCCGTGCGGTTTTTCCGACGGGAGCGGAGGCAAACGCGCCTTAGGGGAATAATCTCCCGATGGATTTTTGCATGCACTTCCCAAATAACACATTGAGAGTGTCCAAGGAGTTTCGTAGCGTTTCGACAAGCCCTCGGTCTACTTTCAATTTCCGACCGGAACGCGTGCGTGTGCGGTTTCTCCATGAACGGGAGCGGAGGCAAACGCGCCTTAGGGGAATAATCTCCCGATGAATTTTTGCATGGAAGTCCCAAATAACACATAGAAGGGATCTGCAAAGTTTCGTAGCGTTTCGACAATTTTGAATTTCCGGCCCGAACGGGCCCCCGTGCGGTTTTTCCGACGGGAGCGGAGGCAAACGCGCCTTAGGGGAATAATCTCCCGATGGATTTTTGCATGCACTTCCCAAATAACACATTGAGAGTGTCCAAGGAGTTTCGTAGCGTTTCGACAAGCCCTCGGTCTACTTTCAATTTCCGACCGGAACGCGTGCGTGTGCGGTTTCTCCAAGGGGCGGAAAGCAAGCCAACGTCGGGCTACGCAATGAGTTCCGGTCTGAATTTTTTCATCCATTAATCTGACACCAAATTGAGATGGAATGCAAGGTTTCGTACCATTCGGGCGATCCCTTCATGTTTTTCGGCTTTTCGCAGTGTCGGTGGGCCATGAGGCGGAAGCAACGCAAACCATGGCCTACGCAATGCGTTCTTGCCTAGTCCTTTGCATGGACTTGTCTACCAACATGTACAGGGCAGCGGCAAAGTTCCGTAGCATTCGGGCGACCACTCGATTTATTTCGAATTTTCGGGGGGTAGAGCGTTCCATAGGCGGAAGGAACGTTAACCTTGGCCAAACTCGGTAATGTTGAGACACCTCCACAAAATCCACCCGTGGGCATGCCTTGTACTTGTCATCCAAAAAGAAAGTGCTACAAGAAACTTGGCCCATTGTTCCCTCGCCCATATGGATGACGCGTCGGCGCGTAACACCTTACAACACTACACGTCAACCGTGAGGACACAAGACATAATGGCAAGGTCCGAGAGCTAGGAGGCGTCGTGCACCATTTGATATTTTTTTTAAATATTTCACAAGTTTTTTACGAATCAAAACCCTACCAGTTTACGGAACGAAGGAAACACGTGGGTTGGGAGGGACGAATCGAAGCGACAAGGGCTGAATCTCAGTGGATCGTGGCAGCAAGGCCACTCTGCC